>JACEGR010001712.1:0-155254 GCA_014170235.1 Listronotus bonariensis
CCTAATGTGGTATTCCGTCATGCCAAGTAAGGTCGTCTATTAGATCATAGATTATGAGGAAATCCCAAGACTGGTGGATAAGAACACCAGAACCGCGTTAAGCGAAAATATTCATTAAGGCTTACTCGCCAGAATTTACGAAAGTCGGAAGGCGGTAAGAATAATAGTGATGGTAACTAACAGGTCATTGCATGCAGACTAAATAAACACCTGAAAACCATGGGCCTGGCAGAAGAAAACCTATGTAGGTTCTGCCAGGAGGAGGAAGAAACCGCAAAACGCGTATGGTGCTACTGTAAAGCCCTTTGTCGTATGCGGTTTGCAAGATTGGGTGAAGAAAAACCTAAAGCGGCAAGATTTACCAAGTAGTCGGTTTCAAGCTTGTGGAGTATGTTTAAAAAGACCGTCTTGGATAGCTTGCTCTAACCTATGGACGGAGAACACACAATAAACCTGAGCAGGTTGCAGTGATAGAGGATATACAATCCACCTCCTAATCTCCAATGGTCGGCGGGTTCATTTCCAGGCCGGTATCAGTAGCCTCCTAGTTTACATCGCAAGGATCAATTAGGTCCGCGGACTAAACCGTGGACCTATTTTTCAAGTGCAAAAGTACTGGTATTTACACCAACTTAAATAGTGGTTTATTTTAACAGAGGAGTAGCTTTATTATCAAAATTAAATTTAGGTAGCATTGTAATACTATTTTTTTATCAGTAAAAAGTACGCCTGATTTCATTTAGACTTCGAAATCAAAATTTGGTCCACCCGGTGTGAGCAAGGTTAACAAGATAACGATAGGAACATTTTTTTCTTTTTCCACATAGTCTTACAAAAACGGAATATAAGATATGGGCGAACATTAAAATAGGGCATTCTAATAAAAATATCTTATTTTTACGAACATATCTAGACTTTATAACAAAAACCGAACACTTGGTTTTTATCATTTTTTTAGTTTGGTTTTGGTTGCTTGGTTGTTGATCTCAGTGGAGGTTTACTTTAAGGACCACACTAAGATTGATACCCTGAGGTTTTTGATAAGCATGCTGAAAATTATTTAAAAAATTTTAGTCAATTTGACTAAATTATTTTGTGCATGGTCTTTTAATGCACATTAGGTAATATAAAATATAGTAAAGAATATATAATAACCAAATATGTCTATCTTTTTCTTCCGCAGGAAGAGGGTATAGGTGTAATACTTATTTCTCATGCGTAAAATAACATGTAAAAATGTTCTAAAAACTTGGATGACAATGGGTTGAAAAAAAATTGTTGTAAAAGAGATAATTTATATTGGGAAATTATACTGGTCGATAAAATTTTACCCTTTTGTTGCACTTCTTTTATTATATTTTAAATCTATTAATAGCAGAAATTGGAATTGAAGAGTGGGGACCTTTTCAAATACGTGAGTTTTGTATAATTTTATAAAAGAATGAAAGGTGAAAACAATAAAAGAGGTTAGAGGACCTTTTTTTTGCTCTTCAAAAAAATTTGAACCTCCTTTAAAAATGTTTGTTTTTTTTTGCCACCTCACACACTTCTCCTCGGCCCATGGCCTTCCCCTCAGGAAGTCGATATGACCGTCCCTGCCAGCAGGCTGAGTTGGCTGGAGCCTAGGGCGGCGGATTTTTAGCACGCATTTGCTTTAGATTTAACAGATTTCTCCGGGTAGGATGCGATCTTAGAATGTATAGATTTTTTATGTACCTTTATATTAACAAACTTAAAAGATAGTGTGATATGCACAGCACATACCAATTTTATTCTTTTACGTTGTCGAGGTATGTTCAATAATAAACTGTTTGGTTAGCAAATTAAAACTAATTTAAAAGATAATTATATGTTTCATAATTTTTGCTTTAGTTTGGACTCGCAGACTAATATTGCTGGGTTCTCGTCATTTGGAATCGTTGCACAAACCTTCGCATGGTTGCTCAGTTGAACAGGTATAGAATATTAATTTAAAAAAACAATAAACAGATACTTTATAATTGTATTGTAAATATTTAATACACATTTAGTTTGTTTTATACAGAGATAACGAACAGCTAAATATAGGTACATGACAAAATATTTAAGATAGAAACTGTAAAGTAGGCTTGATATGGTTAGGTCATAAATAGATTTTACAGGCGTGAATTATAGGGTATCTACTTCTATAGATAATTTAAACAAAGGGTATTTTATTATTGAATATAGTGTGTTATGACCGAATGGTGATTTTCGTGATGTTTTATGGTCTGCTGTGCTACATCATTCGATAGAATTAAAAAATAAAAATAAAATAAGGGTGTTTACAACGTTTGCAAATTTTTAAAATATCTTTTTAAATTAAAAATTTCAATTACCTTCATAATATGTAATGTTTTATTAAGGAAAATAGGATATATCACTGCCTGTAGAAATAAAATAAGTAATTTTTTGGTATTCACAGCCTACTTACCAAAAATATACAAAACAGAAAAAATGACCACACTTGATTTTCAAAGGTAATCTCTACAGGGTGTCTCTAAAAGGTTTGTACAAAATTTTACCACACATTCCTTGGACCAAATTACAACAACGATCTAACGTAATTTACCTTAGTCGAATATTTAATCGTTTGCAAGATACAAGATACAAGTTTATTAGACTTTGGTTTTTATCTTTAGCTTCTCGCTAAAGACGCTACTCGACATACCCGGGGGCAGGGTAGTCACGTTTGAGTTATTGCTACCCTAGCGCCATTGCATCCCCTTATCTCATTGCCTTTGTTACCAGTTGGTCGTAGTGCCCATACTTTGACATTTATTTTTTGGCTAGTTGCACTTTAATTAATTTTTTACTTTTTATACGGTATTTCATAAGATTTTCTTTCCTAAAAATAATTTTAACCTCTCTTTGTATTATAATAAAATTCTTTTGCAGTGGGGAATCGAAATATGCTAATGTCTTTGTCGTAAAATGTAGAGGGAGCCACCTGCAGACCTTTGCTTAGGATCAAAGTGTCATAACTTTTTTAGCCCCGGTATATTATAATTTTAGTATGGAATTTTTATTTTTCATTTTTTTTGCCCAAAAAGGTATACTTTTTTAAATATCGCAACGACCAACCGTTTTTGATATATTTCAGGACCTTTTAGAGACCCTAAATAATATTATTGTTGTAATATATCATTGGAAAAAGAGTTAAAAAAACGAATATATACAAAGTACTTGTAAATAAAATAACTTTTGGGTAAAGAAGAAAATATATATTATAATGTCGATTAATGCTTTTATTATACCATAAAATTTGTAATAGCATCTATTAAGAACAAAAAAAAGGGAAGGGGGTAAAAACATCCTGTGTTACCGTGGTTATTAATAATGTTATATAAATAACAAAATTTATATCAAAAATCAACAATAATTTACCCTTCATTTAAAAATCGATATTTTACACAAAGTATAATAAATGGCTTCAAATAATTTGTACGATGCTTATAAAATGTCGTATTGTTAGTGTCGTCCATTTGCAACGTGAAAAAATAATTTCAAAACAAATTAAAAAATACCCAAATAAGGTATCTAACCGATAGAACCCGATTACATTGTTAGTACGGAGTAAGACATAACAATTATAATGGTGTTTAAGCCTTTTTTATAAAGGTACTATACATAAGGATACGATGATATGGGCTAATAATTACACTATTATATTTCCTAAATCGAGCTCTTTAGCCAAAAATATCCGTATTACTTCTTGTGAAATTCTAATTCTTTATTATACTTCGTGTTAGAGAGTTGTCGCGCATAAATTATTACTAATATTAAATATACAACGTGAAAATGGAAGTACAGGAATTCTTGTAGGAAAAGTGAGGGTAAGACTGGAAAATACTGAAGGTGTGATCCAAACAATAAATCTTTATAGTAACCACACTGATTTCTGATCACACTTTTCGTAAGTTCCATATTGGCCTATTTTTTAGTTAGTGTTGAGCTTGAAACTGGACGTTTAGGTTTTAAAATTTGAAAATGTTCACTAGCCTGAACAAATAACCATAATAAAAAATAAAGCGATGTAAATTGGAAAATGTTGAATTTTGATACTTGAGAATACATATTTTTGAGCCTACAACAAAAATTTTTAATTACCTGAGAAACTACAATATGAAAAATTGGGATCTAAACTAGCTTTTGGTATAATAATAAATAGAACTTGCACTTTAACGACGCCGACGGTTAAGAAACAAGCTAACCATTTAGCCTTTAAGGAGGAAAACAACATGGATTAAAGTTCCTAAAGTCCTATTTTCTAGTTACACCATTTAGATGCAGTCAACCAGGGCCGTTCCTGCCGGGGTGCAGCAAGGACATTTGCATGGGGCGGCAAAAATTAAAGGGCGGCATTTTGCCCGGGCGGTTTTTACAAAAAAAGAGTAGAATTAAGGAAGGGGTACTTTTTTTTCTCTTCAAAAATATTTTGAAAAGAAGAAAAAAGTAAAAATCAATGTGGAAGACTTCAATAAATGATTTATTATATTGTAAAAGTAAGGACCTTTTTTTTGCGCTTTTGCGGGCAATAATTTTACACAAGAGGGGGCGCCAAGATATAGTTTAAAGGACTATTATATTATGTTTTATATTATTTTTTAAGGATTTGGTTCCAATTTTGTGACACCCTGTATACAAGTTGAGCTAAATAACATAACACATAGGCAATGTGAGGAAAAGAGACAATCTAACTAAATACCGGCATGTAAACATGCGTGACTAATAGTGCTTGTTATGTTATTCTACACTACTCAAAAGAATTATCGCATATGCTTGATTAATTTTAAATCGCCCTGTATGATGTGCTGTTGAAAGGAGTAGTCAAATTTGTGATTATAAAATATCAGAAATGGGTAAGGGTATAAATTATTAACAAATGAGATTTCTCCCTTTTAACAGCACATTATATAGGGCGATTAAAAATTATTCATTTTTTCAATTTTTTTAATCACCCCGTAGAATTTATTGCTTACAGTGAAAAACGACGGTTAATATAAAGTTATAGCTTCACGTTTTCTTAACATTTTCTTTTTTTAATTGTCTTAATAACTTAATAATTAAAAGAGATATGGCCATTTAAATGAAAGCATTTTTGTATTAAAGCTTATGAAAGAAATCGAGTATATGCGATAATTTTTTGAGTAGTGTATTACTGGCCGATATACCAAAACTTCTTGCTCATATAGTATACATATAATAATATACGGTGTCCCAGGATAGAAGTTTGAAGTGTTAGAGAGGAAAAATAGACCAAACATTTTTGAATTTTAAATAGGCATTTCGGGAAAACTGGTCGCATTGTTCAAAGCTAAAAATACAAATTTACACTCCAATTGGGAATATACCGGGCGAGTTATAAGTAAAAAAAATGTAAAATGCCCACGAGTAAAGCATTTTTATTATTAAAAATAGAACAAAATTTTATGAGTAAATGTTGTAGAAAATTAAATTTTGTCAGTAAAGTTTATGTATTAAAGTAAAAAAAAAGGTTTTTTCAATTTTTTCATTACGCATTATAACTTAAATACAGGTCAAGAATAGATAAAATAAAAAAATTGAATCTATTTCATTTTTTTTTAATTCGCTTCCATGTGCCGTCTATTTAAGTGTTAATGCGTAACATGTAAAAAGACAATTTTTTTACTTTGTTTTGTATTTTTAGTTTTGGACCATGCTACCAGTTTTACCAAAATGCCGATTTAAAATTCAAACATTTTTTGGTCCATTTATATCACTGCATATAATTTATATATTAAATATCATATTTATTATATCTGTAACTAAATGATAAGTCAAAAAGCACAAATAAAAGACTTTCTACACAAGGTAGGTGGCATCATCATAGGTTTTAAATTTCCTTATTATTAAAAGTACTACAATGTTTGCCATAGAAATTTTTTGTTTAAACAGAAGAGAAGCGAGACTAACATTCCGTATTAAGAGAATAAAAAAACAATAAAATAAATTAAATTATTGTTTAAACTAAGTAATAGATTATTAAACAGTAATTGTTGTAAAAAATAGGCCAAGATATACAATTTCTTATTATTGAGCCAAGGATACGTAGTGGGTTATAGTGTGAGCCTTGGGGACACTTATATTAAGTAAATTAAGCTGAACTGATTGCCTAAAAGGGCAGTAGAATTTTACTAAAATACAAAACTAAAAATATCTCACTCGTACCTAAGGCAATATTTAGAAATTTGCCCTTATGCTTTTTATATAAATGAGTCATATTATTTTTTTTGTGCTGATTCGGCAAATTTATACTTTAAATATGTTATTTTATAGAAGATTTTATATTAAATTATGATCAAAATATTTAATAGGATCAAAAAATATTGTGCAACTAAGAAACGGCGGAGTTGAAACTAAATTTTTAAAAACACAAGTGTTAAACCAATCCAGTACATGTACAAAAGTGAATTAGAGTTAACTATAATTTGATATAACATATAGGGTGAGCAGCACAAAATTAGACCCTTCTATTCTTAATAGTTAAAGTTAGATCTAGTACCAAGCATAGTCAAGAGTAAAATTAAGTTGATCAAAATTTATGCTGTAAAATACCAACATATCTCAAGATTGTTTAGTTGCAAATTCAAAACAAATATTTATAAATATGCAGAAATTTAATGGTTTATAAGCATTACCAAAGTCGCTTAAAATTTATGTTTCAGTATTAACCCTGATTAACTTTTATTACTACTTGTTAAGTATATCTCTGTAAAAAGTGAAATCTTAATTTTTTAATTTAAAGATTCGAAAAGTCAATATTCTTATGGCGTAACATAAAGGCCAAGCGACATCCTGTTTTTATAAGAATTTATGCGTTTTGGTAATGGTTAGCCACATAAGTCACATGTCAACCAAATGTAATTAATTGACACTTAAAGTTTGTCCAATCAAAATCAAAATCGCATATTAGTTATTAACTAAGATCAAACCTACCAGGAGACACTTCTACTTAGTTAAAACCAAGTTGCTAAGTCGACGATACAGCAAAACCAAGTATCTGCAAAAACCAAAGTTTAGAAAGCTATAGAAGCATCATGGTATTCCGGTATTTAACCTTTTCTATTATAATATAAAGGGCTATTTTTAAGTTGATATTTTTCTCTTAACACTGTTTAAAATGCAAGAAAATAAGAACATTTTCCAAATAAAATTATGTTGGAAAAAGCTTCGTTCGTCAAGGTCTTACAGTTTTAAGGGAAAAATGTCTTTTATCATAAATTTTCTACCACTCCAGATATTGCCACAAAATTTGGTACACTTATTTTTGACCATTACATTTTGTATTGATTTTTTTTCACAAAAAAATGGTACGGCACTGCTTTTTCTTCGAATCAATATTATTTTTAAAATACTCCTTTACTTTGTGATTAATTTGTTCTTTTGATATTTTTTCGTACGATGGACAGTTTAAAAAAAAAATAAAAGCCATTTAATGCATGGCAAAATCGCTAAAATATGATATGGTGTTTTGTATGTAAAATGTGTTTTTGTCTAATTTTTATTAAAGTAGGTTCAAAGACTTACATAATGTATACTTTTGTTATACATTATTAAGTGTTTGATCTTATTTTAATACATATTATACAAAAACGAATTTTACATATGAAACAGATTTTTAACAAACAGTGCGTTGTGCGAAAAATAACAGAAGACCAAAGTAACCCCAAAGTAAATGAGTATTTCACAAAATAATATTGATTCGAAGAAAAACAGTGGCATACCTTTTTTTAATTCAATACAAATCTTGTTCGAACGTCACTGGTACTTTTTTTAAACTTGCACAGTAAATAATGTAATGTAATGATCAAAAGAGGAGTACCAAATTTTGTAGAAATATCTGGTGTGGTTGGAAAGTTATGATAAAAAAGGCAATTTTATCCTGGAAACTTTAACATGTTGTATTTTCAAAACAAAGCATTTCCAACATAATTTTATTTGAAAAATGTCCTTATTTTCTTGCATTCTATAAAGTGTGAAGAGGAATATATCAACTTAAAAATAACCCTGTATATGTTACCTTTAACCTTTAAAGTTTATTGTTTATTAAAATATATTAATAGCAAGGCAAGACAGTATTGTGTATTATAGATGTCAAATACTTGCTCTTGTCATACATATTTTTTAAATTCAAAAATGTTGGTTGCTAGGTTTTTTTAAAATATCGCGAATATTGCAATGTTTGGCACAAATGTGCGCAATATATTGGACACATAATTGGCACTAAAACCTCATTTTTGATTTTTGTCACTTACGTGGTTTTGCGTTAACGAAGACATTGTGTAAAGCTTTTTGGTGAATTATGGAGATCTGATACTACCGCTACTATACTACTACGTTTGGGCTATGGAGGTTAGAGGGGAGGAATGTCATCTGAATGTATTAAAAGTGTCCATCGGAAAGGAGCAAGTTAAGGTGGCGCCACAGTAGCCAGTGAAAAGGTTTTAACCAATGAGCATAAATTATTAGAGTGAGATACAAAATGAAAAAGGACAGATAGATACAAAATGAAAAATTAAAGAAATACCAAAATCCCTCCACTGGCTACTGTGGCGCCACCCTAATTTGCTTCCTTCCGATGGACACTTTTTCAACTTGTCCGCCATAAAAGATGGTACTCCTCCCCTCTAACCTTCACAGTTTGGGCAAACGACTCGAAAAATAATTGGAAGCGATAGTTCAACTAGAAAGAAATCTACTTTTAGATAATATCACTCAGTTTGTGCCGTCATACGTTAATCGTAGAGTCAATGGTGTAAAGGCTAGTTTTATTGGGTTTTATAAGGTCTGGTATAGAGTGCCAATTCATAAATTAACACCTCCAACTTTTGTATCTTTTAGCGTACAATATGAATTAAAATATCAGTTGTTAAAACAAACTGTATATTTTCGTTAAAGACTTTTTGAAGAGCTTTAAAAAAATAACATAGTATGATTATGATATGGCCATACAAAATGTTTTTAAACTAACAAACTGGTGTAATCGCAACTAATATGTCATTTTTTATGACACTACGGAAGATGGACATATTAGATATGGTATAATTTAAAGCCCTTTAAAATATCAGTTTATATATATATATATATATATATATATATATATATATATATATATATATATATATAAATATATATATATATATATATATATATATATATATATATATATATATATATATATATATATATATTTGTCATACCTTGTATACCTTAAGTAATAATAAAAATATGATTACTAATTCTAGGAAAACTACGCACTAATAAAAAAAAACAAAATTTTATTTATTTTGGCCGATAAAAAAAAGAAAAGGAGCTTTAATTTATAGTTTTGCACCCAGTACATCAAAAATAAATTACATACAATTTCAAAAAATGGTAAAACTAAAATATACAGCAAAATCGTTCTTCATACGCAACCTGGTTTTAAGTAAGAAGCAACTTTAACTTAGAGCCTTACTATATGGTTTTTTAAATATCTTGATAATTACTAACAAAGCCGGCCTAATAACACTGTGTAGCGTTAAGACAATAGGTAATAAATTTAAGTAATACAGATTTATGTATGAAAGAAAACAAGGGTAGTCGCGTCTGACTAGTTAAGAAGTATTAACGCACGAACTCGTATGCTTTGCTGTAAGAATTAAATTTAATTTTTAATTTTTTGGTATCTTCAGGTTACATTTAGCCGAAATTATTATTAGATTGTCAAGAGCAATTTCTAAATTTACCTTTAACTAGTGTCATTTTGTTTGCACAAAATATTTTTTTTCTATTTAAACATTTACATACAAAATATAATTATTCTTAAAGTAGTGTCTAACAATTTTATCCGTCGATCTGTAGCGTGGGTCATAAATACAAAAACAACCAATTTATTTCACAATAATTTTTATAGAGCAAGTGGCAGGTTAAATACAGAATGTAATTTTAATGATTTTCATTGATTTACATTATTAAATATACACTTTTAAAAGTAAATAACACAACTTTTCCAACAAAATAAAATACTCACATATTTTTTAAGAATGCGGTATGATTTCGTTTTTATCAAATGTTACAAAAATTTTGTACGAAACACTTTTACAAAAAATGTAGCAAAAATTATATACAGGACTTTACTCAAATTTAACTATTTGCAATGGGATCTTGGTAATTATAAGAGATATATGTACAAACGACTTTGACAATTGAATACTTTCTTTAAAAAAATATGACTAAAATTGGCGAAAGTATTTTAAATTTTTTAAAAATTTTTAAAGATATCCTAAAAAATGCTAATATTAGTTAAACTGTTAAATGAGGGGGATAGCTTCAAAGTGTACAATCTCCAAAATTAGATTGTTATGTTATGTCTAATAAATAATAAGCAACAAACCTAAAAGGTAATGCATTCTTTATTAAGTTTAAACACTCTGTTATGGATGTAGTCATGGCCTAAAAGTGATTTATTAAAATTCAGCGCTGAAAAATACAACTATTAAGATATTTATCTCACTTTTTTATTAAAAAGTATAATGGAGATTGTACACTTTGAAACTACGCCCGTTACATTTTATATGAGGTTGGTTTCAAGCCTCAAAATGACTTTTAAAAACTAGAAAACATTCTTGTTTTGCTTTGTATGACAGGATATCGTAAGCGCATTTTAACATGGAAAGTTGCTACATGTTAACTAACCTTTATTTACCAAGTTTCCAATGCCTAAAATTGAAAAAAACCTGTATGTTTCACTGCAAAATATACTTTATTTTTAAAAACACAATAGTCTCATCTCAATCAGAATTTAAGTTATGTATATGACGACAATGTTCTCAGATTTATTTGAACTATATGTCTTAGTGTTCTACACGCGTTAGGCCATCTCCTTTTCACGCGTTACCTATGACCTTTTAATTTGGCTAAGCGTGTATAACCATAAACCATAGTAAAGAAGTTCAAGATAGCTCGCTTGTACTGCGTTCATATTGGATTTTCACATTCAGCCACTTTAAAATAATTTTCAGTAATTTTTGCGTGGAAAGGAGACGGACTAAAGCATGAAGAACACTCACAGATACGGTGCTTTAATTGCCTATGGACCTCTTGAAGTAGCTAAACGTGTATCCATATACTTTTTAACTCATTGTACACGAATGTGGTATAGTCAATTTACCAGTAAATGTTAACTTAGCCAAAGTTTTGAAAGAACATATGCTTTTAAAAAATCCATAATTGCATTTAAAATATTCTATTGTTAAAACTACCAACTAACAAAAATGGTTAAAGGGAATGCCAATAAAAATCTTGTATTGGTATATAGCACACTGTCCTGTTATTTTAAAGCAATATCCAGACTACTTTTTGTTTGTTACTTTATATTAATTTATTATTGTGTTTTTGAATATCCAGTAATTTTACAGAACTAATTATTTTGAATAAATAAAAGAAAATTATCGTTAGGTATATCTACAGATCATTTCTCCATGATATATTTTGTGTTATTATAGAATTTACTGTAGACAACTTTAAACCACCTTAAATTTGGTGTCCATTTAATATTGGATACTCTCTAAAATACAAAAAAAAACAGTTTGCTAGTTAACGAGGAATTTTATATTGGTGTGGTTTTTAAAATAATGTTTGTACTTTACAAGTTTCTTTTGAAGTACTGGTCATATTGTAGGGTGTAAAGCAATAAAAATGGACACCTAATTAAAAGCAGTATATTAACTAGACATAATTGCCAAGCGGCAGCCTTAATTCAAATAAATAATGACGAATGAAGTTAGGGCAATAAGTTTATAGACTATCACACTAAGTAAAAACCAATTATTGGTTTTAATTATTTTCTGGACACTACGTAATATAAAAGCACAATTCGAAAATATTTTTTCATAGAGTACGTGTACATCATTATACTGAATCCGATTCAACCGATCGAATAAATCTTAATCAAAAAAAAAAAAAAAAAAAAATTGCAACATATACGTTTTTCACAGAGTAAAGGATTGGTTTGAACGCCATAAGTCAATCCTGACTTTTAGGCGATTTGAATCGAGATCAATGCGATCGTGGGTTCTGTTTGTAGAATATTCACGGTTTTGGAAAAAGTTTAAAAAATGACAGTTGATAAGTGTAGAGAAGAAATAGTGGCAAATAAAATAACCTTAAATATTGCTAAAATATTGGAATCGTGTTACTTTAGTGATTTGTGTTGTCTTTTTTTTAACTAAATGAAATTAATTTAAAAAATACCACCAAGTTAGAAGTTTCTTTTAATTTGTTTGCTCTCTTTGTTATTGTATATCCCTTTCTTTGTTAAAGGATTTAGAACCGGATTATGAGCATCCGATAAAATCTAGGACGAAGAGCACAGTATTAGGTACAATGCGACCCGTCCAATCGGATTTGATTGTTACGATGTACTCTTACTGATATTTAGGCAAAATATTTAAAACAATAATTATTCTGGTAATATATAAATAAACTTCATTTTTCTTAACTATAACGAGTATTATTAAATAATGTATTAAATTTTTCCATCACTGCTTAACCCTAAGCGCCTTGCTAAATACCAAAATGTTATTTTTATTTTAGGATTTACAGAATTGAGCATCAGGTGACTAGAATAAAATTAAATAAAGTAAAAGTCCATAAACTTATCGACCTACCAGGAATATAGATACACAAATGTATTTAGGTTATGGAATGCATAAATAATTAATAATGAAGGTTAAATTACTTTAATCTATAAACGAGGATAAAATATTCTTTTTCTAAGCCAACCAACAGTCTTTGGTATTTTCTTCACATTCACAATGAATATTTACGCGACAAAGCAGAAGATATGATCTATCACGAAAAGCTTATTGCAATTTGGTAGTTTCGCACATCATTTAATTTTTAAATATTTCATAAACATATATTACCTTCATTTTTTAACAGCTACCTAGCACCTAGAACTCAAAAGTGATTTTGTTTTATAAAATTTTAATTTTGTGGTTGATCCACCCAAAGTAAGCATGCCTTGCTAGTAGGAAAACACTATAGAAAGACGGCTTTTTAAAGTAAAAATAAAAAGAAATAAAGATAATGAATGATTTGATTTAATTTTTGGTTTGCTCAACAATACAATAGTAATTTATGTAACAAGTGCATAAAGTGATACTTTTTTATGAATGGGAAATTTGACAGCACGAGCCGTTAGGCGAGTGCGGCAATCCCATTAGTAAAGACACTTTATGCATGTGTTACATACTATATTTTTCACGACCGTATAAAAATTTCCCAAAATACCATTTTATACATGTTTTATTTATCTAAACTTATTAATTTTAATTTTTGCAGCACACCAATCATATTGCAACAAAAAATTATAGCCTTTTTATTTTTTAAGAGACAATTATCCTCTTCATAACTATGCATTTATTATTTAATTTTAGAAAATTGTATGTACTTACTTTTTGTAGAAATAATACTAAAACAGTATAAATTCTTTTTAATTTCTTAGTCATCCAAATTCATTATTACTATTAAATTTCAATAATTTCTATTAAATTTATTTGCAAACTGTCAAATTTTAAAACTAGTGACACATGAACTAAAAGAAATGACGAAATCAAAGGTAACTTGACCGTTTGGTTCAGTTCATGTCGCGTTTAATGTTACATTGCATAAATTGATATTTAAGTTTATTGTAGTAGGCTTTGAAACAAAACACTAATTCAAAGTGTGAAAAAAAAGCGTCAAAGTGTTAAAAAAATACATTTTTAACACTATATGTAGTGTACTAGAATGGAGTATTTTAACTTCATGTTAACGATTAAAAAAACAGCATTTTTTTATCGGTCGTGAAAAAATAAAATTTTTAAATCAAGCACTATTTTTTACGATAACCTTGTAGAAATTTAATACTTATCTATAAAAAAAAATCGTATTTGGTCAATACTATTTTATTTTCTTCATAGTATTTTTGAATAATTGTGCAGTCTATACAGGGTGATCAACCTTAAGTCGGCACTATTGCTAACTTCTTTAATATTGGAGATACGGAGTCGGTTAAATAAGTAAAGTTGTAGTATTTTTTTCGCTGATTAACGTGCTGCCAACAGAAAAATAATTAAATATCGGGTTTTTAATTTATTGCAAAAAATGTACTTTTTATATGGGACACCCTGTATATCATGTCACCATTCGAAAGATCCAACAAAGAGCTTAAAACCTTCTAATATATCCAATTTTTAACAGTTTTGGAAATATGGCCGTCCTCAGAAATGTAATAGTAAACCGGATTTTTAAATAAAACACCAGGTATATTGCATCACCTTTAAATAGATATTTTAAAGACCTTTAAGTAAATAGCACATTTGATATGTTCATCTCTTATATAACCTGAAAATTATGTTTAATTTACATTATATCTACAGCTCTTGGCTATAAGCACTAAGTTTAGTGTCAAAGATAAAGGGACACTATATCTATTTTTTTTTAATTGGATGGCCATATTTCCAAAACTATAGAACATATCAAATGTGCTATTTTTTTAAATCTCTTTAAAATATCTATTTAATATTTAATAGTAATGCAATATACAGGATGTTTTATTTAAAAAATGCCAGTGTACTATCAAATTTCTGAGAATGGCCATATTTCCGAATCTATTAAAAATCGGATATAACATCACATGTAATGTTTTTTAAAGCTTTTTGATAGATCTTTTAAATGGTGATATAATATACAGGATTTAAAAATACTAAATTTTTTGCTATAAATTGTAAACCCGATGATCAATTGTTTTTCTGTTGACAGAAGTTAATCGGTGAAGAAAATACTACAACTTTACTAATTTAGACGACTTCGTATCTCCAATAATAAAGAAGTTAGCAATAGTGCCGACTTATGTTTGAGTATCCTGTATAATGCTATATAATATATGATATTTAGATAATATGTATTCTTATTTGGTACTAACAAAATTCTCAGTGATAAAAAAATTTTTTTAGGGTTAGGGGGACAAAACAGTTTTTAATTTACAAAATGAAAACTACCAAATTGCAGAATTTGTGCAGAGCGCAGGTCTTGCTTGTATTGTCTTCAGTCTAATGAACTTATACTAACAATAAAAAATATATCGATCTGCGTCTCAAACACGATCAAACTCAAAACAATTCCCAAGGATTTTTAATTATCATCTACAAGTAGGCACTTTCAAACCTTTCAATTAATTTAAATTATATGTAAACTGGATTTTCTTGCCCGGTCAACAAACGGAACATTGAAGTTGGCATGGTCTTCATTAAAATCTGAAACAAAAATTTAAACATGTTAAAAATAAGAAATGTTTCACCTAAAGTCTTTGTAAAATCTATATTTCAATATATTGGCAACGGTCCAAACATTGCCTGGATTGCCATCTGTTGGCAAAATTTCAAACTTTGCTACTTAATGAAGAAGAAATTTTTTAGTGAGTTGCAATCTGTTGAAAAATTTTAAAATTTGCCACTCTTGTTCATTAAAAAATTTTTCGCCATTTTGTCAAGAGTAGCAGAAACTAAAAAATGAAAAATAATTAATAGTTTAAAAATCTAAAAACACGCTTTTATATGCAACCGAACTAAAAATTAGAAAATAATTTTTCATTAAAAAAATATTGTCATTTCATAGTAAAAAGCGTAAGTGATAAATATATTAAATGTTATAATTATTATATTTTGTTATTATATCTGTCTAACTTTCAGTTAGAACCTTATTTCTCCTTCTAATACCATCAAAAACATAAAATAGAATGTAGTTTTACAATAATATTTGGAAATTTCGCTACAACTTACTTCTCCTACAGAAGTTGCTAATAAATTTACAATTTTTTCATGTGGTACTGCAACAACACTTTGATTGTTAATTTCAATGATCCTATGGCCAACACGAACACCACCTCTTTCCGCTATGCCTCCCCGGAGCAAACTGCATATCTAATAAAAAATAAGACATTATGTATATACATACAGAAGGTGTCTCTAAAAGGTGCGGAAAAAAGGTACCACAGATTTCTGAGGCTAAAATATGACGATGTAACCCAAGTTGCCTTAGTCCAAAAGTGGATAATTTCGGAGATACAGGGTGTTACAAATTTATTTTGGTTTTAGTTTTTTTATAAATAACTTTAGTAATAATAGGTGTATTGTCACAATATTTGGCTAAAAGGAGTCTTAGAAGATTGATAAATAAGAATCTGCTATCAATTTGATTGTTAAGTTTAGGGGGCGCCACCTGCGGTATCTTGAACAAATTAAAAAGAATAACTTTTTGAACCACTCTGTAACTTTTAAAGAACAATTATTATTCTTCAACATATTTTACACCATGAAGGTATACTTTATTAAAGTTGATTTAGACAACCGTTTTTGAGATATCTGGATTTAAAAAGATCACTGTCTGTACGCCCAGGTCTAAGCTATACAGTGTGTTTTAGAATTAGATGCTCATCTTTTACAGTGTGAATCCTTAGGCGATTTTAAGAAGAAAAGTTCAAATAAACCTATGTTTTAAAAGACTTATCTTTTGAGATACAGGGCGGAAATTAAAAAAAAAAGCTTTGTTAGCCACTCTTTATTTCAAAAGTTAAGCCATTAAGGACATAGGTTTACATAAACTTTTCTTCTTAAAATCACGCTAAGGATTCATTCTTTAAAAGATAAGTATCTAATTCTGAAACACCCTGTATAGCGCCATACAGAAAGTATTTTTTGAAATCCAGATATCTCAGAAACGGATGCCTAAATTAAAATTAGTACAAGTATACCTTTGCAAAATGCAGAATATGTTAAGAGAATTTGCTAAAGTTGCTTAAAAAGTTATAACGTTTTTAATTTGTGCAAAACATCGTAGGTAACTCCCTCTAAAGTTAACAATAAAATTATTAGCAAATTCTTATTTCTCACCTTCTAAAACCCCTTTTAGCCGAATATTGTGACAAAAAACCTATTATTAACAAAATTATTTATGAAAAACTAAAACTAGAATACATTTTTGACACCCTGTATCTCCGAAACCATCCACTTTTGACTAAGGTAAGTTGGTTTAGATGGTCATATTTTACCCTCAGGAATCTGTTGTGTGTGTGGATTTCCTCATCTTTAAGAGGCACCCTGTATAAGATAATTGCATCCCAGCTTTTGGATTTTAATTCCGACATTTTGGTTTTGAGATATCATTGTGTTAAAACACTAAACTCTGTCCAAGTTACATATGCAAAATTTTAAACCGTAATTAACAGGTGATATCGCGGCTTCTGGTTGGTTGAAAGGCAATGCTTGATGTTAACAATTATGTTTTATTGTCTTTGAACAAAGAGCTGTATAGAAAACGCCATATTACGCGTTAATCACGTTTTAAAATTTTGCCCATGTGACTTGGACAGAGTATAGGATTTATTGATAAAAATATTTTTAATATGTATTAAAATTGCTAGTATGCATTTAACTGACCGTATAATTTAACTTTGTTTCTAGACTTTCTTCACTCAGTTCTTTTTAAACCTACTGTTAATAAAAATAAATTTGGAGAAGAAGAACAGCGATCTTAAATACTTACCACACCATTTTGAACACTAAAGCCTAATTGGTATTTTGTGTCGGGTCGCTTAATCTTCACCTCAACTACCGGTGCACAAGGAACTACAGTTAATTTGACTACGGTTTGATTTTTGGAATTTTTAATGTACGTCTGACATGTCGACAATGGAAGTCCTACGAGACTAACGCCATTTATGGCGATGATTTGATCACCTATATTCAGCTGACCGCATCTTGCCGCTGCACCAGCCGGGGCTAAATTGGCGATCACCACAGTAGGCAACATCGAGCCCCAACCTGATTCTACTATAACTACTCCAAGAATCTCGCCCTTGGCTTTTGGAACCACAACCTTAAAAAATGCATAACAAAAATATTATATTACCTAGGACATGTATGTAAGTAATGTATTACCTCTTTCTGCATTTCTTTTTAGCAAACATTTGCAGCTCGTCACCAAATATTTCTTGAGAATTAAGCACCTCTTGATAATCCATTTCTTTAACGAAACTATGGTCCTCTATTCCATTCGCTTTTTAAAAATTCCATATAAGCGACCTACAAAAAGTGATACACTATTATCAATACTAATATTAATTAATTATCAACAAATCCTTACATGTTATTACAAAAACAACACAGCAACTTTAGGGTCATCATATCAAAAGGCAGATTACATAATATACCCAAATTACTAACCTGAAACGCTTGTCCTATTGATTGAGCTATAAATTGAGCTTCCTCACTTTCAAAGACATGGCAGATCATTTTTGGTGTTCTATTTATTTTGGGAGCATCCTCAACTTCGTGCGGTACAAACCTTCGTCTAGCCATTAAGACGACCAAGTCGCCAATATCAGCGATGTATGAAATTGTTCTTAACGCGTGATCCATCATGATTTCTTTAAGATCAGTATTTAAAACCTATAAAAACGTGAGGAATTAAAATTACCAAAAGCCAAACTAAGATAGGGAAAGTGGGTCACAGTGAATCGCGGGGTACAGTGGCACCATTATAACTCGGTTTGTTCAACATTCACGCACACAAAAAAAACGTGTTGTAGCCTCCCTTCTATATCCTCTCATACGCACTAGTCGTCGATGGTGTCAAAGGGAGAAGAGGCACTGTCACACTCCCTCAGAAGATGAGTCCCAAAGCTATTTTTTTACGAAGTTTTGAAGTGATGACCCATTACCGGTTTTTAAGAAGTGGCTATATATTTTTCTTTATCTTTATGACATCTCACGAAAGCTTATGCCTAAATACCAGAGTACCGTAAGTGCTGGGTTATTAGATGTTAAACCTCTTTTACCCCGTTCCGTTAACGTTATCAAAACATTGAAACATGTAGTTTTATCATTTCACAGCACCTTTTAGACAACGCGGTAGTGCCACCAAGGACGTTATTTTTTAAAATAACTACTACCTATCTTGTAATTTTATGCAATAATGCCATTAAATGCATTTTTATTTAAACATTAGGTTCTCATGTTATGATATAATTTCGGAGATAAACAAACTTTGGAGTAGCGTTATTAAAAAGAAATAAAGATTCACTGTCACCTACTCTCCCCAACATATAAAATAATACAGTAGTCAAACGTGTAAAAGCATTGTAAGCTCTTTTTTTTACATACTAGAGGATTTTGCAGTTATTTTTAAATGTATATATTAGTTAAGTAGCGTATTCTGCTTGTAGGTGGATTTTTGTGGCACCAGAAGCTCGTCCTGTGACGGTCAGAGTATTAACTTAGTGGCGACAAAAAGTGGAAACCGTGGAGTAGCATCATTAAAAAAAAAAGATTCACTGTCACCTACTCTTCCCAACATATAAAATAATACTGTCGTCGAATGTGTAAAAAGCGTTGTAAGCTCTATCTTTTTTACATACTAGAGCATTTTGCAGTTATTTTTAAATGTATATATTAGTTAAGTAGCGTATTCTGCTTGTGGGTGGATTTTGTGGCAGAGTATTAACTTAGTGGCGACAAAAAGTGGAACTGGTTTGGTAATTACTTAATGTTTTTTTGGTATGGTAATATAAAGATTCAATTATCTTTGACGCCAATAAATTTATCAATGTAAGACAAGACATGAAATACCTAACAAATTTTAAAAAGGTTTAATTATAAAAAAACGATGCATTAAGGCTTTCATATAAAGAAAACATATTTTGTCCTATGCTCTATACAGACTGGCCATGGATGGGGTTAACAAGAGGACAAATGGACCAAAAATGTCATTTTTCGAAAAAAAGGTCATTCTTCATAAAAAAAAAATGAAGAAGGGACGGACTTTAGGTGCTCACTAAATAATTTTTTTCTGGTAAATTGATGACTCAACTTAAAACACCTTTACACAAAAAGCAATAGGTTTGCTAAAAAAATTATATTTTATAATAATATTATTATTTTTATTTTTTTGTTGTGATGACAAGAGTTACCTTATAATAAATAGAAATTAATTTTGTAAGTAAAATAATGTTTTTCATTATTTTTTTATAAGGATAAAAACATACAAAAGTCGTTAACATAAAATAAACCTAAACAATGCTAGTTGGAAGAAATTAATGGAAATTTTATTGATGTCGAATGCGAAACTGGGTATTCGATATTGACGAATCACCGACCAATCCTATAAATCGTCTATAGACTGATTCTCTTATATTTTTACCACGCTATTTTTAACTGTAAATTTAACTTTATCCTTTACCATAATTTTTTCCGTTGAAATGAACAAATCGACTTCTGTGCTTGGCTGGCTTTCCCCATCAGGTGCCTAAAAATATTTTAATAGGTTAAAAGAATACCTTTACATATATATTATATATCTTACCAAAGCCTATATCCATTCCCAAGCAGCAATGAAAGAAAAAAATGTGGTTAGTAATTTAAATGATATGGTTTGGTTAGGTCTTATGAGTCAATAATTTTAGAATCACGTACAATATAATTTCGACAGGAAAAACGCAGAGATTTCCAAAAATAGTAAATGGCTAAATGCATAAGGGGAAAGGATTTCTATTATTATCACAGGTAAAAAAATAAAAACAAATTTTGAAACCCATTATTTTTTAAACGATACCTGGGTTTCCATAATTGAAGATTTTGGGACAAAAACAGGACAAGTCCATTTTTAGCAAAAATTACGTTTTCACGTAATCGTATTTTCTAAAGGAATGCGGATATATTGGTGCAAAATTCGTACAAGCTTTAAGCATATTAATGTCGCTATAAAATTGAGGACATATGTAGCAGAAGATAAATTTTTGCGCCAAACATAAAATCTGGATTGTCCGGTTTTTGCTCCAAGTTCTTAAATTTTAACTTCTGCTTCGTAAAATTTACTTTTCATATATATATATATATATATATATATATTTTTCTAAAGCAAAACTTTGGTAATTTTTATTTGGTACACAATAAATTCTGTATGGGCCAATATTTAAAAACATTAAATTGATTTTTATTTTTTATATTTTTTTAGAATTAATTTTTTGTTTTGTTTAGTGTACTTTTTTATGACTAAAATTTAAACAAGCATAAACATAAAAAATACATACAAAAATATCAAAAAGAGATGAAAATCATTTTTAACACAAATCGGTGTCATACTAAAAATTGTGGTAATATATTGAATAAAAAAATTATACTACTTATTTAAAATTTCTTTAAAATAAACATAACTTTATATTATGTAAATCACCTCGCACTGTTTCATATAACGTCTACAATACTGACAAAAAAAGACTGTGATTTAAAATTATAATTTGTTTTTTTTTATACCTGAATTTTTCTTATTAGCAATAATAATAAAAGTTTAAATACAATTGAAAAACTAAAAGTTATTGCATGCGTAACGGCGTAATGCATTTCTTGTTTTAATGCCCTGTATATATAAAAACTTAAAGAAAGGTAAAGAATCTATTGAGTAGTCCGTTACTTTGTGACAATACTTTACGTAGAATGTAATAAAAACACAAATTTTACTTTGTCAAACAGACATAAAAAAATTCCCATTTATTTAATATTTTCGACTAACTGTAAAAGTTTATTATAGCAATATACTTGTAACAATAGAGATAGGACTTAACAATTGTGTAAGGATTAACCAGATGTTAAATTTACGGTAAGGTATAAATTTAGCACTTTTGTAATTCATTCACTTTTTAAAAAGTCGTTTGAAAATGACATAGCATGTCGAAACTGTGCACGCAAAAAGCAATATAAAATATGGTATTAAAAATAATAAAGTAAAATTTGTGTTTTTATTATATTCTGCTGTTAATAGCGGTATATATTGGTACTATCAATGATTCTTTACATCCAATTACCCACAAATGTCAGCATACAGATCACCATCGCGCATTTTCCATTCCACTTTCCAAAGAAAATTTAGAAAAAGAATTAAACACTATAAAAACATTGCCTAAAAAACAATGGTTATCCACCCTTAATAAACTCTCTATAATTAATAAGAAACGTAAACAACTCACCTCAACTAAATTTACCCAAAATACCTGAAAACAAAACCAACCATTTAAACCCTAACTTATTTTACAATATCACAAAAAATTTCGAACACCCTGTCTAAAAAAACCAGAAAATAGCACATAAACCATCAAATCGATTATCAAACATGATATTTAATGTGAAAGATAAACAAAATAAATTTGAAAAATCATGAGCTGGTAAGCTTACTTGTGAAGAGTGTAATAGCTGTTACATTGACAAACGTGGGAAGAAATTTCGAAACTAGGTTTAAAGAACATAACTCATGTTATAGGCTGGGAAAATAACATCAAATTTCGCAAACCATTTCCTGGGAAACTGGACACAAATTTCCAGAAATCAATACCCTAAAACATTACATGTAGAACAAAGGGCGAAAACTAGATACATTAGAAAATATTGAAATCTATAAACATAAAAACAGAATGTACATCTGCTTTAATACAATAGACTGACCTTTCGAAATTCACCCTTGTAAAACTTTTTTATAAATTGTAGCAATAAAATCTTTAACACAACTGTACCATATTGATTTTAAAACCTTTTTTAAAAAATATGTTTTTATTAGGTATTACTGTTTATATATAAATAATTTAGTTTGTCAGTACGTTTGAAATGTAGTTTGTATTTCAACAACAGCTGTCACGGCTAAACATTCAATTAAAGTGACTATGAACAAAGTATATTTTTGTTTTATTTATTAATTTAAATGTACGGTCACAAAGTAACGGACGAAACCATAAATTCTTTTAATAGCGGTAGTTTAAAAACGTTGCTTTAAGAGGATGCCGTAGCACGTTAAATTAAGCTAAAACGCGATTTGCTGCCGTTTTTAAATATTTGTTTAGGAAAAAAGTTGTATATAAAAGTTTCCTAAAATGATCCAAAGATTATCGGAAAGTTAATTGATTTTTGGTAATGTAATAATTAACACATGAAATTTTCCAAAATAACAAAACCGTTTTTTTTAGCTCAATTTAACGTGCTACGGCATCCTCTTAATTAACAGAAGAAAAGATTTAACTTAAATTTTTAATTCCTAAATATCAAATAATTACATTTTTTAAGAAAGTTACCTATTATTTTAGACTTTTTTACCACCCAAAATAGAACTCATACATTTTTATTTATACAGGGTGGCCATTTAAAAACGAAACAGAGCTTATTTCATTTAAGGAAAAACGGATGGACCCGTCAATTTTTGATATTAGGGGAAACATTGTTTGCCACTTTCACCCCCTGAACTGCAACCGTCTAGCAGGGGTGGCACCTCCAAAATCTTAAATAGAAAGAGGGGTCGAGTGATTCCTTATTTTAAAGGTCTCTTGACATGGATTGCAACTACCAAGTTTGGATGGCCATATTTTTGTTGATATGACAACTTGTCATTTTTCTAAAGTATAATTTTAAATTCCTGTAAAACAAGCTACTTTAAACTATGGGAATATGATAAGGGTTAAACGATCTATTAAATTAAATGTTAATTAATCTTTCTGGCGACGGTGTGATTCGCCCTTAAATTTTTAGGGGTGAGTCACACCCTCAATTAATATACGTATCTCATTTTAAAGATCGTTTAACTCTTACCATATCCCCTTAGTTTAAAGTAGCTTGCTATTACAGGTAATGTAATATTATATATTAAAAATAAAAATCAAAATTTTGACAAGCTGCCATATCAACGAAAATAAATGCACTTCAATTTTGGCATTTGTAATCAGGGTCAAGGGACCTTTAAAATAAGGTACTACTCGACTTCTCTTTCCATTTAAAATTTTGGCACTGAGTCTCACCCCTGTTAGACGCTTGTAGTTCAAGGGGTGAAAGTGGCAAAAAAATGGTTCCCCTAAAATTACAAATTGACGGGCCCAAGAGTTTTTCCTTATATAACCTGAAGTGCCCAAAAATTAGGCCGGTTTCGTTGTCAAATGGCCAACCTGTATAAGAATGAATGTTAACAATCCATCAACCACTTTGATCAACCGCTATTAAGTATTTGCTTTTAGATACAGGGCACTGAAACAAGTATGGCATTACACCTAAAGTATGTTTAATTTTTTTCTTTTATCAAAAAAAAAAAATAAACCAATTTATTTTTATTTAAAATTCTATAATAGTTGTTGACTAATAAAGTGTTGCAAAAAATCAATTTTAAGGTTTATATTTTTCAATTGAGTTTCAGTGTGTTTATGATGAAGCGGCGGTAAAAGACGAATGAATTTTAAACTGGCACAAAGTTATAGGCCTAAAAATGGTTTCAATAATTTTGTCATATTACGTTGTTTAAATATGTCTCCATAATATCTGTCACGTGACAACTGTCAAAATGCGTATACAGGGTGCCTTAACTTTATTTATACACAAAATAACTTTGTCCCTGTATAAAATTTAAAAAAACTTAAGATAAAAATGTTTGTTTGAACACGCCAATTTTATTGACAGTGTTAGTACAAGGTGTCTAAAAACAAAATTTTCATTGTTAAGTATGTTTTTTTAAATGGAACACCCTGCATACTTAAAAATGTTGAGTCCTTATTGTATTCTACATCAGACATGGGTATAATTCACTATAGGTACGACAATTACTGCTGGTTTTTGAGATATTAACAGCATGTCATACTCATTAATGGTAAAAAAGGAAAAAATGGTTTTAATTATTTTTATATAAATCTATCACTGTTAGAGTGACAAATAATATGAATACATGTAATGTAATCATATTATGTATGTCAGCAATTTAATTTATTTTATATGCGTATCTACTTACTTGCCTTGAAAACCAAATAACATAATAATATGTCAATTATTGCTGGTTTTTAGGGCAAGCAAAGTGGCACGACTTGCATATAAATTTATTTTCCAATAAAAAGTGCTTACTTATAACGAATAACCTAATGATTCCCAAAATATTGTGTTACCTTGACTGCATGTCATGGAATACTGAAATACATATACTTAACGGTGGTTAAGTAATGGGGCAAAATTTAACTGATAATTGTGAAGTTAAAATATTGCAATTTAACTAATTTTACCTTAGTACAAAAGTTTATATTAAGTGAGAGATGCGGGGTGTCAAAGTTTAATTTTTTTTTAAGTATTTCGATATTTGACAGATACGTTTTGAATGTTGTAATAAACCTCGGTACCTAAGGATTTTCTCCGACATCTGATGTTAATGTGTTAACTAGAGGACGCCACTTACATTACTTTGATAATATTTTAAACTTCTCAACTTTTTTGTGCTACTCTGTGTGTATCATTTAAGTACTAACCAGAACTAACCAGTATATTCTTCTACGCTTTCTACCAATGACCTTTTTTCTATGCTTTCTACACAAAAAGGTGTATTTTGTAAGAATGGCTCTAAGGCACTGTTTCAAGATATTTACAGATAAATGGTTTAGTGCAACCAAAAGTATATCTGGATGATTACATTAAATCATTCGTTTATGATAAGACAGTTGTAGTTGTGGCTAATACATACATACCTACGCTGTTTTTAAAGGGATTTTTAGGTTGCACTAAATATTTAAACGCAAATATCTAGAAAATGGTTGCGAGGAGCAATTCTTATAAAGTATACCTTTTTGTGTAGAAAGCATAAAAAGTTAATAATTTTACTCGGATGGTACATACCGGAAAGCGCAAAAAAGCTGTAACGTTTTAGAGACATTTAAAGTAATGTAGGTAGCATCCTCTAGTTAACACCTAAAAATTCACATCAGATATGAATAGCTCATGTCTGAAAACCGCTAGGTACCGATTTTTTATCTTAACTTTGACACCCCTGTATCTCAGCTAATATCAACTTTTTACTGAGGAAAGTTTAGTTAAATCGCCAGGGCCATTCCTGACGGGGGTGCAGCAAGGACAGGGCGACAAAAATTAGAGGGCGGCATTTTGCGAAATGAAGGGCGGTTTTTGAAAACAGTGAAGTTTAACCCTTTTTTTGCTCTTTACTCAAAAGAAAAAAAAGATCAAAATCAACACTTTAATAAAGCATTTAAATATGTACATATTGTAAAAGTGGAAACTCTTTTTTGTTGCTCTTCAAAACATTTTTGCGGCCAATCATTGTTTGCACCAGGAGGCAGCGGCAATTTCTTTTCTGCACGGGGTGACAGAAGACCCAGGAACGGCACTGTAAATCGGAATATTTTATCTTCTCAATTCTCCAGTTGAATTTTGGCCCACTACTTAGGGACCACACTGTATTATCCTTTTGCTTTTCCGATAAAAGCACTATGTAACTATATTAATAATATGGTAAAAAGCCATTAATTTATCATTTATTAAGGTTATATTACTTAATAATAATAATTATGTAATATGTCACTTTTAATTTGTTCACAGAAAACAATGTCGAACCTTAGGTCTATACATATGTATCTGTTACAACATTTAGATATAAAAACAAAGACAGACCTTGATTTTGGTAACAGCAACTTCAACCATATTTTTCTTGAATTTTTTCGACGTTTTCTACCCCCTTCCTCGTCGACTTCGACGGAACCCAGGAAAAGTAACCGAAACACAGTGCCTGTTGCTCCAACACCACCACCGAACGTGTTCCCGTTGAAAAACGGTGATGGTTCCTCTACAGAAATATTTTTTAACCATTTTTCATGGTAATTAGACAAATTATAACTTAAACCCAAACAAAGGTCTTGATCGATCAAATATAACATATTAGTAAAGAAATAAATTTCAATAAATTGTATTAAACTAAGTATTGTAATATTCAAATTAAGAATACTTATATTATTGCTCTTTGTTTCTAGAATCAATCTTTTGCTACTTTTTATGTTGTATTGAACAAAATACTTATTTTAGTCATCATAAAAGTAGTTACGAAGTTGGGTTAAATTACAATTCAATCATAATTAAAATAAAACAATGGTTAAAAAACGGCTTGATGACTAACCTTTAAAAACTTTTTTCTGACAGTTTAAACCATATTTATGTGCAGCGCTTTTAGGATATCTTTAAAAATAAAAGCTATAAATGGTTAATATTTTTTCTAGATTTTCTCAAAAACGCATTTCTGTCTTGATCAATGCAAGCTTAAACTTAAAAAAGTGTTATATGGGCTGTCACCAAGCCAAAGAAGCTTACCATTATTTAATGGTTGCATTGGTTGGCATACATTTTCCGCTACCAATTCGTTTTGTGGAACTGAATTAACTTGAGATACATCTTCAAAACTCACACATTCAGGACTACTAAACGCTGTGCACTGAGGATCGTATGTTCGAATCATTTGGTTGGATGCCTCCTAGAAGTTATAATGCAGGCACAAACTGCAGTTACAAAATCTTCAAAGAGATTGAAGTATTATATTTTGAATGTTATAATAGGAGCTAGTTTAATTTTCCTAATTATTTCAGACAAGGCGATGTCTTTCTTTAGAATCCTACTATGCATGTTTTATTATCATGATATTTAAAAAAACCTGTTTTTTTCCGAATCAAAAATCATTTTGCTGAAAAAGAAAAAGTGCTTATGCGTTTTGAGCCTGGACAAAATCAAATAAAATTTCCTTTAAGTGTGACTCCTTTGACTGGAAAAGGGGAATTTTAAGGGATATTTACATTAAAACAATAAATAAGCTCAGAGGTCGAGAATGATCTACTTACATATTATTTTGTTCATTTAGTATTGTTCCTGCTATTAAAAAGCTTACATTTCTCTTTTAACTTAAAAATGTTTTTTCTTAGCTGCGCCCTTCAAAGTATTTTACAAATCAGACACTACTGAAATACTATTCTCAGGTCTAAGATTTGTTTTCCTACAAAATTAAGCTGTTGTTATTCTATCCAAAAACGTTTTTTAACTTATGAACGACTTCTTACATATTCCAATAGAGCAGCACGCAGGATTACTTATATGCATCTTTTTAAAATCCATACAGAGAATTTCTGAACTTTCGAAGGTGCATTACTTAGGATGTAATCTTAAGTTACGGTCCTAACATTAAAAACAAACAGCAAGCAAATATAATAGGTGCTGCTATATGGTCCTAAAGGCCCGAAACCCATATTATTTTGCGGTCACAGAAAAGCCCAGATGTAATTCAAAGAAAAATGTCCAATTAAATATTTTTATAAAAATATAGTTTAAAAAATGCCCACACACATAAAGTGAATGGACAAGAAACAAACAGGTTTTTTTTTTCAATCGGCAAGTTTTAATCCAAAATGATAGTGGGACACATCAGTATTTTTGATAATTTGCAATTGTGCCTGCACTGAATTAAAATTATGCACTCTATCCCTCTAATATTTTATTCTAACTAAACATATATATACATTCATAAATTAGACACTTAATGTGAGTGATCTAAATGAACTATCAGCATGAAATTTTTAAGTGAAAATGTTATCACCTATTTAAATTTAAGTAACTTTTAAACCAATTTATCTGCAAATACAGCTTTCGGAATGTGTATCTATATACAGCGTGTCTACTTAAGTTCGCACCATATGGAAAACTTTTCTAATAATAATTTTACGAAAAAGTTATTCTTTATTAAGAGTTTTGGAATTCTGCATGGTCTAAAACCTAAAATTCAATCATCAGATATTAGTTTTTAGCAGTGGTATACGAGGTATGTCGAAAAATATAAATTTTGCTTAAGAGAAAAGTACCCTAATATTCATAATATTAAAAAATTTTATAAGGAAAAGATGTTTAGGACTATAAATAGCTTCCAAATATGCAAACTGGTAAAAAAAAACTTGGCATCTTTTCTTTATAAAAATTTTCGATATTATGAAAAATAGGGTTACTTTCCTCTTGAGCAAAATTTATAATTTTTTGACATACCTCGTATACCACTGCAAATAATTAATATTTGATGATTTCATTTTACGTTTTAAACCATGCAGAATTGTTAATAAAGAATAACTTTATTTCATACAGTTAATAATAAAAAAGCTATCCATATGGTGCGAACTTAGGTAGACACGCTGTATATACATAAAAAAATACTATTTCGCACAATAAATATATTTTTCAAGACCGTTAAATAATGCTGTTTTGTTTTAATGCCTACCGAACTAAAGGTCAAGTTACCTTTAATTTTACCATTATTTTTTCAGATCATTTGTCACTTAATTTAAAATTTGGTAGTTTACGGATAAATTTAATAGAAATGATCAAAAATTTATAATAATCATGAATTTGGATTACTGACAAATTGAAAAAGAAATTATACTGTTTTGGTATTATTTCTACAGAAAGTAAGTACATAACAATTTTCTAAAAAATCTGAAAAAAGTGCATATGACGGGGATAATTGTCTCTTAAAACAAAGAAGGCCATGATTTTTTGGAGGCAATATAATGGCCGTTCTACAAAAATTAAAATAAGTTAATGGGTATAAACAAATAAAACGTGTAAAAAGTTAAATTTGGAATGTTTTTACGGTCGTACTGTCAAACTTCCCATTCGTAAAGAAGGTATCACTTTATGCACTTGTTACATAAATTACTCTTTTATAGCGAGTTTTTCTCTTTATACATTGTGCTCAGTAACTCTACTGTTAAACTTTAAAAGGGGAATTTTACAACAAAATTTAAGAAAATAAATGTATACTAGTTTAGAGTTTTTCAAGAACTTTGGAAGACTCCTCCTTAGGACATTTTTAAGGTATGGGAAAAACAATCATTTTTGCCAGGGTCATCTGTGAGGTATTTACGGTAAATATTGTTTGAGAAACAAATGATATGCCACTGCATTACCCTAAATTTAAAAATGTTTTTTTTTTAAATTAATTTTAAGTTTTAAACAAATTTGATATCTCGACTTTTTTCTTCGATGTATAGTTTTTGTGTAAATAAATAAAACCTATTTCTCGGCAAGGTCATTTCATATATCAAATTCTACAATAATTAAAATCGCCCTTTTTATTTATTCTTTAATGGATAATAAATTTTCTACGAGAAAGATTCGTCAATACATCATTGCTTTAATTTTTAACTAATATAATGATTGGTAAAGCAAACTAAGTATTCTTAACATGACTACCAGATTTTCTACTAAATAGTATAAAATAAAATAGTGATTTTAGAATGCTATGAAATGGTTTGTATTTATGTACGTAAAAACTGGTTTAAAAGTTATTATAAATAAATTTTTTTTCTTAGATTTTAACATCCTGTTGTTCCAAAAATAGTACGTTTTGAATATACGGTTTATCTACGAATGGACTTAACCTGTACATTTTTTTTTAATTTCTTTTAAATTACCTTTTGTATTAACACTTAATATTTTAACTGAACCCTATGTTTGCATATACAAAGTAAAATAAATTATTTATTAAAAAAAAAACCATTTACCCCAACCCCAATTATTGGACTTTTTTATTAATTTTTAATCAAGTGTTTTTAAAAATATATTTTTCTAATTTTTATTATAGCTTTTAGCATTTTTAATAAAGTAAACATTTTAATAAAGAATACCTTTTTTAAAAACAATAAAAATAAAAACAATACAGTTATAGTTAAATTCATCCGTTGACACAGTATGGTCATGTAAAGTTTTTTCCAATTTTTCGTTAAACAATCAACCCTTAAAGTTTGTCGGTAGAGTTACTGGTCATCTTGTATAAATCTCATTGTGCACTTAGTATTTTATCGATCACCCTTTTAAATCTTACGAATAAATTCCTTATTTAGCCTCTAATATAGTAAAGCATATCTACCGAATTAATGAGAATGTAAAAGCGAGAAAAATAACTTATCTTAATAACCCTAAAATTTGGAATTTGTAAAAGGCCTTAGTTTGTCTTGCGCAAGAAAAAAATATTGTTAGTTCCATCAAAATAATTCATTTAAAACGTTTACATTTTTAACCAACAAGTCGCAATTAATGGTTGTGGATTATTAATTTAGTGTATAAAATACTTTAACCTACAGATCCGAAAGGTGGACTAGTTGTAATAAAAAAGATTTCTATTTTTTAAGTCTCATATAATCTATTATATTGTTTTTTTTTAATTCTGATAAAACTTTTACTGAAAATAAAGTACTTTATTAATATGTTTATTATCAAAGACTTTAACAAATATGACGAAAATACTAAAATAAAACAAATAGAGGACCGAGGCCTCAAAAAAGATGTACAAGTCTCCAGTTGGGCTTGATTACTCAGGGCCGTGCCTAGCGGGTGGTGCAAGTGGTGCAACGCTGCAGGGCGAAAAATTGTAGAATCATGATCAAGGGCGGAAAGTAAAGAAATGAAGGGCGGTATAAGGAAAAAAGAAGGTTTTCTGGTTATTATTAGGAAAACAGTATTTCTTTTTGAAAGTGGGGACCTTTTTTTGCTCATAAAAATAATATGAAGAAAGAAAAGATTAAAGGATTGTTGTTATGTTGTTATGTAACTTTTTTAAAAGTGATGACTTTTTTGTGCTTCAAATTTTTTTCCTTAATACACATTTCCCTGTAGGGGCGGCAATTTTTGCACCACGGCGTAAAACACCCTAGGATCGACCATGTACTTACTGTAGGTTTTTAAAACTAGCCTTATAAAGTTACAAAAACATAAAATAACATAAACTGAGTGCAAAGTTTGTCAGAAAAAGTGCTGGAGATAAGTAAAACCGATCTGCAGAGAAATTGGACTGGTATTGTCATTTATATACTATACAGTGTGGACGTAAATAGTTCCCCCTGCTAACTTTTGTACCCTTAATTTTTTCTTTATAAAATTTAAATATGACTGATGGGAGGATATAAACCACTTTTTGACGTAAAAATAGTAGTTGCAACAATCAAGATGGCGAATGGGTGCCATCTTAGGAAAAAAATTTAATAGAAAAAGGGGTTGTGTGGCACATCATTCTAAAGCTCCTGACGAATACTTTATAATTCTGGAATATAAAGTTAATATATTTACTTATTAAATTGGTGGTAATTTAAAAATTATCCAAATACCTGATTTGGATGGCCATATTTTCGAAACTAATAAAGTTAGATATACTAAATGTGATACTGATATTAATACACAGGATAAGACAAAAGTATATATTTTTTTATTAAAGCACCCCTGTATACTATACCACTATTAAAAATAATTTTAAAGAGTATTAAGAAAATACCACATTAAGTACATCTTATTAGTTTCGGAAATATGGCCATCTAAATCAGGAATTTAGGTAGTTTTTAAAGTGCCGCCATTTTGTAGTAGGTGATGATATTTTGGGGTTATAAAGTATTCGTCAGGAGCTTTAGAACGATGTGCCACACGAGCCCCCTTTTCCATTTAATTTTTTCCTAAGATGGCGCCCATCCGCCATCTTGATTGTTGCAACTATCATTTTTACGTCAAAAAGTAGTTTATATCCTTCCAGTGGTCATACCCAAATTTTATAAAGAAAAAATTAAGGGTACAAAAGTTAGCAGGAGGGACTATTTACGTCCACACTGTATATTAATAAAAAATTAAAATAACTTTCTAGACAAACAACAAAGGAAAGTAAGTGCCTTTCTATGTACAAAAGAGATAAGCATTCTAAGCATACCAAATAGGGGATAGTGCAACATGTCGTATAAATAGGATATCGCATTTTAAAGCTTCCTATTCTAAAATTTGTAATCCAATACCATAAAGTATACTGCTTTTCTTATTTGGGTTTATTGCACATAGTACTTACTACGACACAACCACATTTGCATGAAATACAGTTAGTTTAGTTAAATTACAATTTTATTTCTGTCATCTAACGACAGTTAATTTTTTTTGCAACATGATTTGTGAGCTATAACAGAGACAACCCCTTATCAGTTAGAATGGTTGGCTTTGGTTCATTAATTAAACTATAGCGTTTAAAAAAATGTCAAATGACTACTAAGTTGCAATAATTTCATATGTTTCTCCTAAATGTTTAATATTAGTTATAAAAATAGCACCCCATTATATGAAAATTTAATATAATCTAAACATGTAAATATTGGAATCGAGCATAACGTTTTAATAATTCCGAGTTGGGTTGGTTCAAAATTATTAGACTAGAAATTAAGGTACATCCCATGTGGGGTGTTTTTTTTCTTAAACTCCTAATTTAATAAAAGACAAATGCAAACACCACTTGGCTCTGGCAATGTAGAACCAACAATACGACCATAGGAATATTATGCTTGTTTATTTTTAACGATTTTATTTGTAAAATAAATGTAAAAAAATATATGGGGGTTGTTAAAAAATATGGAATAAAAACGGCCTTTAACTCGATTAACACTAATGGTACGTTTACATATGACATTTATTTCAAACAGAAATGCTGGCTAATGTAAACGGTCAAAAATTTATGTCTGATAATTTTTTTATTGTTGTAGCCAGAATTTCTATCTGACATAAATATCATGCAATAAGTGCCAGATCTAAACGTACCTTAAGAAAAATTTTAACAAAAACAAACCAATATCACCTTAACAGGTGGAAGAGGTACCAAGTAGCATATGAATGTGGAAAATCGTATATTGGCGAACCAAATCGTCTTTTAAATTTCGGAATCGTAGAACATAAAGAACGTAAATAGAGGGCAAAACAAGAAAGCTGTCTTCATTACAAACAATAAGACTTTTAGAAATAAAAGTGTGGAAATACCCACTATTTTAAAATTACTTTTAAAGCGCTACAATACTGGCGCCCTGGAGTATAATCCCAGTACCCTTAAAAGTTAGATAAGTTTACACTAGGGTGGGTCAAATAAATAGACTATTTTTATTTTGACTTCTGACAAAAATGGTTTCTAGGCACCTCCAAGATTGCTAGGAAACGATGAGCTCTTAAATTTAATAGGAAGATCCGCCTCATTGCAGTGTTACAATTTTTCTCAGCCCCATTAATAAAAAAAAGCATATCTCACCATTCGTGGATCATACAGCAAAACTGTAAAAGAGTTTTTTAGAAAATTGAACATTCTTATATATTTTTTGATAAACGAATAAAAATATATTCAACGTCAAATATTCAAGAATTTAAGAAAAATAAGATTTTTGTTTTAAACTTTGTAATAATTACACCGGCACACAAAAAAGTTAGATGTGCATCGGACGCGACCTATCTATGGGTATGTTTTTCGACCCTCTGAATCCGAATTTCAAGTCAGTTTAGGCCGTACTAGTCCCAATTTCGAGTAAATTGCAAAAAACCGTAAAAAATGGGTAAAAATTTTCACTATTTCTTACGGGTACTTTGCAATTTACTCAAAATTGAAAGGTGTACGGCGTAAACTAATTTGTAATTCGGATTCAGCGAAAACATGCCCCTAGATAGGGCGCCGCACCCGTACAAAAACTTTTTTACCAAAAAAAATTTTTGTACAGCGGACGCGACCTGCTGAATCAAATTTTAAATCAGTTTAGGCCGTACACCCTCCGATTTTGAATAAATTGCAAAAGAGAAAATTGGCACCATTTTTTACGTTTTTTGCAATTTACTCGAAATTGGGACCCATACGGCCTAAATTGACTTGAAATTCGGATTCAGGGTCAAAAACATAGCCGTAGATAGGTCGCGTCCGGTGCACATTATACTTTCTTTTTCTGTGCCGGTGTTATTGATAATTAGGTTTCTACTATTTTTATCAGAAGTTAAACGCTCTACAAAAAAGGTTTCTTATACTTTTTTGATAAATAAAACCATAAAAAGTTATTTATGGTCAAAGATTAAAGAATTTTAAGAAAAATTCCTTTTTGTTTTTAATTTTGTAACGTACTTAATAACATAAAAGACCTTTTTAAGCGTTTAATTTCCGATAGAAATAGTGGAAGCTTAATTGTCAATAATTCTTTTTAGTATGTTAAAAAATTCAAAACAAAAAAGTTGCACACACCCTGGAATAACTATCTAAGCCAAAAACAGATTTACCTCATAGTTGCCTACGTATAATAAAAAGTTGTTAGAGCTTAAAAAAATGAACTTAGAATATTCATTAACCAGAGAGAACACGGTCCTGTTAGGTATCACCTCAAAAAGACAAGAAGAACTAGCAATGAACGAAGCGCCGTACCTTTTATGAAAGATTGGTGTGGTGTTTCTGTGTGTTGAACGGGTGGAGATTAGACAAAGAATGACGGCATGTAACATTTCCTAATGGCATAACGCAATGGTCTCGCTTTGTTGTTGCTTTAGACTTAGACCTTTCATGCATTTGCAAAACTTCCTCATAAAGCTTCTGAAATGGCACGACGTGTATACTATGCCAATGCATGAAAATCAAAACACACCAAAAGCTGACTTCCAAAGGTATAAAAATACTTGCTCCCCAAGACATTTCCAACTTTGCGAATAGTTTGGGAATGATTACAGGGATCAACATAAAAATCAAAGTGGAAGTAGAGCTAGTTTAACCAGCAAGAAATCCCATTAACTAGAATTTAATAAAATATAATAGTTAACACATGCTTAGGGTTGCCATCCGTCCCGATATATTGGAACTGTCACCGTTATTAGGCCCTATGTCCCGATGTCCCGATTTCATAGCGAAAAGTCCAGATTTCCGATATGGAACAAAATATGTATTTTATTATATTCTTCTGTATGAACCCCTTAATTAGAATGTATCACACTATGTAAATACTAATCTTAATTTTTTCACAAAATATCAATTCAGAGAGTATTTTTCATTAATGACATGTCAGCGGACCGACGCGACGAAAGACATTGACTGTTTCAACTGTTGGTGTGTCTGGTTTTAAGTTTTTAAAATAGTTTTGTTAATAATAGGTATGTTGGCAGAATCTGCGAAGCAACTTTGTAAACTTTAAAATGTTGCTGAATTTTAGAAATACATTAAAACCCAAAACGATGTAGTACACTCCCCTCGCCCCTCCCGCTAAACTTAAACACTCCAGAAATCAAGGTGTCCCGACATTGGCTATAGCATTTATGGCAACCCTACACATGCTAAATATAATAGTTTACACTTGACAACTGAAAGATAGAACTAGAAAGACAATGGAAGTTTAAAATATTTGTACCACTGAATAATTATCTACTGCATTCAAACATACGTTGGTTTGATAGAAACTGACGTTAGAAATATATGATTTATGTAAATAAATTATTTGTTACGTTATTTTAAAAATGTTTGTTTTATTCTAGCTTGGGAGATTTTTTTTGTTTATTTCTCATAAAGTTTGTTTTTTAAACAATAACGTAGCTTTTAGACAGTTTACCAAAATTAAGTTTGGCACATATACATTTATAAAAAGAAAGTAATTAAAATCTTTAAAATAGGAACTTTAAAAAATGCACTACGTATAAAACATGTAACTGGCAACAAGGCAACCAACCAAAAAATGCACATAAAGCGTGCATTTAGGCCACAGAGTAGAGAGGAAATATGGGAGTTATGTATCTTAAAACAGTTTAAAGTAGATATTTAAGATTATAGTAAAATATTTATTTGAAGAAAAAAGCCCTTAAATTTTCGCTCTCTTCATTGTCAATGAAAGCTAGACATTTAACTACGAACGGTACACTATCTATACGATACTTTATTTGAAGTCTTCCATAATAACAATTTGTAATACAAATGAATCACGACAATTTTATGACACGTTAAGCATAAAAAATAAGAATAAAAAATATTGAACTTGCCCTGAGTTAAATAACCCGCAAGCAAAAATCTGCTGTAATACCCTAAGTTTACTTACTAATCTACCACATTTTCTTAACTTATTTGTTGGATTAAACGGCTTTTTTAACTTATTGCATTTCTTTCTATCTAATCTTTTTTAAAAACAGTAAAGTTTTTAAAACTCGTTAAAATTTTAAACTTAAAGTCGTTCTATTTCAGACAATTAAAAGCCTAATAAACAAATCTGAACAAGGGTGACGAAACAATAATACTGCTTTTAATTTAAACACTGCTGTTTAAAAAAACTATCTCCCTCAGTTCCTCATAAAATGCCCGATATTATTTTTAAAGTAAACACATTAAGCGTATCCTTTCTTCCCTTAACACCAAGAAATCGTCTGGGCTGGACGGCATACCAGCAATCGTTTTAAAAAATGTGCTCAGAACTTGCACCAATTTTAGCTCAAGCTCTTTTTCAATTTCTTACGACACAGGTATCTTTCGGAGGCTGGAAGGCTGCACGTGTTCAACCTATTCCCAAGAAAGGATCTGTCCTTCCCATCTAACTATAGACCAATTTCAATTCTCTCAGTTCTTTGTAAAGTAATGGAAAAATTAATTAATTCACGGATTCTTGAGTGCCAGAAAACACAAATTTTGCACGACAGGCAGTATGGATTTCGCCACAAAGATCTACAGCAGATCTTCTTTCATTCAACATCACACTGTTTGAATGATCTCTTGAGTTTCTAGGTGAACCCCAGATCGTTGCTCTTGATATATCCAAAACTTTGATGGGTCTGGCATGCTAATAAACTTCCCTCCTATGGTCTTTCAACTAAACTGTACTTGGCTCTCTAGTTATCTATCTGGATAGTGATGCCTCAGTTATTGTGGACGGCCATTCTTCAAGTTTTCACCAAGTAAATGCTGGAGTACCTCAGGGGCTCCAGTTCTGGCACCAACATTGTTTCTTCTTCACATCAATGACCTTCTCGTCCACAACTAATTCCATTCATAGTTTCGCCGACGATAGTACCCTTCACTCCAGCTTTCAGGTCCCTAAAATACATCCACTAAACCTGACTTGGAAAATAAACGCAGACGATGCAGATATCTCTTTCGCAGGATCTTAATTTAATATTGGATTGGGGCGCAAAAATCTCGTCCATTTTAATGCATCCAAAACACAGTCATGTTCCTTGTCGCGAAAAAGAGTCATCAAATACTCATCCTCTACTTATGAGCGGCCAAGTTCTAGAGCAAAGACACCTTCAATCTAAATGGGCGTCACATTTGAAAATAACCAACTGGCATAAACACATTGTACATCTATAGCCACGGCGGCTTCAAAAAAAGCTTGGATTTCTCTTTCGAGCTAAAAAGTATTTTTCCGCTTCTAATTTATACACTTTATATGTGTCCCAAATCCACGACCCCCCTTGGAATATTGTTCTCATATCTGGGGCATGGCGTCCTCAACAACCCTGAGCATTCTTGATTCTATTCAAGAAAGAGCTATTCGTCTCATTAATGATCCTTCACTTACAGGGTGACGCCTCTCTTGCCCATCGTCGGGCCGTGGGCGATTTATCGCTTTTTTTTATAGGTGCTTCCATGGCTTCTGCTCTGAAGAATTGACCAGTATAGTTCCTCCCACTCACGGTTCCCAACAGAAACTCAAATGGTTCCGCGCGTATGCATCCATATACGGTCAGCGGACCGGGCCCCGAACTTCTCACTTTGTTCAGTTCTTTATCCCTGGAGTTTCTAGATTGTGGAACCTGCTGCCCGCAAGAGGTCTTTCCTTCCCCCAAATCTTCCAAGTGTTTAAGTCCGTGTCAACAAACTCCCTCTTACCTCGCTTAAGACACCCACGGTACGTTAGTATTTAGGCTTTTAGCCTTCATTGGTTTGTCCAAAGATAAAAAAAAAAATCTTATGTAAAAGTTTATACTACTACACGTACATACTACATACTTACATACGTACAATAGTAATTACTGCAGATTTTAATAATCTGTTACTTTAAGTACAAATAAAAGATGGTAGTAGTATAATAAGTTTTTAAATGACATGGCTTGGTAATAACATTAACATAAGTCATATGAATATAATTTCATAAGACAAGTCGACTATACCTGCATAAATACAGTCTTTAATACCAATTTTGTTTGGTTATATCTGGTTTAACGCTTATATACAAATATAAGATTTAAAAATTTATAAAGACTTATCTATCAAGGATAAGTAGTACTCATTTATAAACTTTTTAATTAAAAAAATTGTGGTGGGTTCAAGATACTTTTTCAAACGTAAATATTAAATAAAAAGTTTTCAACCCTAACCTACAATAAGACAATTTTTGCGTTTAAAAGCTAATGAGAAATCTAATTATTTAATTTAAAAAAGAATGATTTAATGAATAATGACCTCGTGACACTTTTTGACTTGAAACAACTTCATTCTTAATAAAGCAATGCAAATTACCCAGACAATAAGCAACAATTATATAAATAAAATGTTTTTTATACCATAAATATTTTTTGACATACTTACTAGGTAAACCAATATTAAATTCACTTATAAAAAAGGTGACCCAAGTGGAATTTGGGCAACCCGATATTTCCGTCTTTACTCTGCAATAGGGTAGGGTTCTTTTTCGACCGTGGAAGGGGGTAAGACGTACAAAAACACTATTGATCGTTAAGACCTCTAGAAAGTCAAAAGTCAATCAACACAAAAAGAAACACTTACTACACGAAAATATTTCGAAACACCTAAATCTCTATAAGACAGAGATAAACATAAAGGAAAACTCCATTGATATTTTAATTTACATGCTACTAAAAAGTGTGAAAATATGCAAAATTAGGTGTTGTTTCTTCATGATCAATGATAAATAAATTTTGGGACAACTGAACAGAGTTTTTGTAGCATAAACATTGTTCAGGTTTTATTTTTCTTTTATGATTTGTATGAGTTTTTTTAACCTAAATTTGCATAATTTCTAATACAATGTCTCATTTTTTACAAAGACTATTTTTGCGTTGCTAAAAAGTTTAACATTTTAAAACAAAACTAAAATTTATGAATAAATTCTTAGTAATTTGTACAACATAGTTTTATTTATGATATCCATATAAAATCCATTAAATAAAAAAATTATAATGCCTATTTTTTAAACTGCGAATGTTTTAAATCTATAAAATGTTAGATGTGCATTGTGAAAATAAATTTCTATACATGCCTTTATACAAGTATTATATTAAATCAACATGAATTTGTTCTGAAATAAATATTAAAGGAGTATTTAATATTTATTCCAAGACCCATAAAATCTGAATTAAAAACTAATGATTAAAAAATACATTTAATTCTATGAAAATTAGTACTAGTATCTAACTAAGGATTTTATTAGTTACTAATTTTAAGTTCAAAAATTATGTATGACTCTAAAAGTTGTGAATACAATAGGCTTTGCAAGAATCACAATATGGTATTGCAAAATTTTAACATTGAAAGGATTAAATGTGTAACGTTTATATTAGTTTATGAAAAAATTAATTTAGTGTGATAATCTAAGCTTTAAATAAAAAACAAGTTAATTTTTGTTAGTTTTTTTAATCCAATAGTAGAGTGTAAAAAATTAAATATTCATAGGAAACACGCCTTATTGTGCAGAAGAAAAATCCTTAAAAAATATATATTTATACTAAAAAGCACAATAAGGTGGGGCTTAAAATGTAAGAAACATTCTGTAAAAAAACCCTTATTAACTATTCGCTATAATACAATCATTCATGGGCTGTATTAGGGTACACAGGTTAGACCTGTAAGAGTTTTACAACATACAGGGTGTTCATTTAAAAACATACCACCCAAGTTATCTGCGAAAAGCGACAGATTTGAGAAAATTACCGAGACACGTTAGGATATCTTTTGAGGGGGAACGTTTTTTACAAAAAATTGGCCCCTTCAACCCCTTAATCCCCAGGACTACCACCCCAAAATGCTTAAATGAGAAGGGGGTCCAGTGATACATCATTTTAAATCTTCTGACGAGGACTTTATAACCCTTGAATATAAAGTCAATATCTTCACCTACTACAAAATGGCGGTACTTTAAAAATTACCCAAATACCCGATTGAGATGGCCGTATTTTCGAAACTAATGAAGTTAAAATTACTTAATGTGGTATTTTCTTAAAGCTCTTTTAAAAAATATTAGTGATACAAGTGATAATATACGGGGTATGATAAAGAGTATACCTAATTTTTTTTTTTAATTAAGCACTCTGTATATTATATAACCGATAAAAAGATCTTTAAAACAACTCCAAGAAAATACCCCGTTATGTACATCTTACTTTATTAGTTTCGGAAATATGGCAATCCCAATCAAGTATTTTGGTAATTTTTAAAGTACCGCCATTTTGTAGTAGGTTAAGATATTGACTTTATATTCTAGGGTTATAAAGTACTTATCAGAAGCGTTAAAATGATGTATTACTCGACCCCCTTCTCTTTAAGAATTTTGGGGTGGTGGCCCTGGTGGTTAAGAGGTTGAAGGGGCCCCGTCCAATTTTTGTAAAAAACGTTCCCCCTTAATAAATATCTTGACGTTTTTCGGCGATTTTCTTAAATCTGTCTCTTTTCGCAGATAACTTGAGTGGTAAGTTTTTAAATGAACACCTTGTATTTAATTCCTGTTTAAACTGTTCCCCCAGCTTTTAAATGCAACGAAACACTTTTAGTGTTTGAAATTATGCAATAAGGTATTCGGATAGAAGATGTTTAAACCATGTAACATTTTTAAATGCATTTTTTAACAAAAACACTTTCCAACAAAAAATATTGATCAAGTTATGATAAACTGAAACGAGTAGCTAATTTCTATAATTGAACGACCATAACTTTCAGTTTTTCTGCTCTTTTACAAGAAAAACACAATGTTTAAAAATTTTAGAAAAAAAATAGAACACAATGTACTTATGTAGATAGGTATCAAGTAAAAAATTAACGTATTAAAAATAAGATTATTTAGAACCACTGAGGTATTTCTATGTCCTTGGGACGTCTGTATATTCAAAGTTTAGGTCTCGTCTTGAAAATGTTTTATATATATTTTTTAAATTTAAACCCTAAATAAAATGAAAAATTTACCTTAATTCTGGAAACCGCCTCCTCTGCTTGCATCATTCTTGTGGTTTTCGTAGGTTGACCTTCACATACCAGCTGCGTTGACCCCAAATACCGTGCCCGAAAGAGAACTCCTTCTATTAGGACTGATCGTTGAATGACATCTGTAAATAAAAAGATTTTTTAAAATCCCTTAATGACAAATTAGTTTACAAAATTTTGTTCTACGTCTAAATTTTGTACTGCATTTATAAAAACAGTTTATTTAAAACAACTTATGATCCCAAAAAGGCGTTTTTATTTATTCGTGAACATTCTCAGGGACTTTTAGAAATATATCTTCTAATAGTATTTTTTCAATTATGCCAATGTATCAAAATTTGCCTTTGCATCTCAGAGCATGGTTATACCACCTCGGACAAATTTATATACAAGGTGGCCATTTAAAAACCAAACAGAGCTAATTTTGGACACTTCAGGTCATATAAGGAAAAACGCTCGAACCCGTCAATTTTTTATTTTAGGGGAAACATTTATTTGCTACTTTTACCCCCTAAACGGCAACCGTCTAGCAGGGGTTAGACTTACCCCCAAAAGTTTAAATGGAAAGAGTGGTCGAGTGATACCATATTTTTAAGGTCTATTGACTCTGATTACAACTGCAAAGTTTGAAGTCTATGCTATTATTTCCTTTGATATGACAGATTGTCAAAATTTTGATTTTTTTAATGTATAATTTTAAATTACTTGTATTATCTCACTAACTAGAAATATGTTCCTAACTTTTTTTTATTATTAGTCGTTGTTTGTCCTTAGCAATAATTTCACAAGTTTATACGTATAGGTTAAGAATCACCCTGTATAAAGTGCGAACCATACAAAAAAATATGTTTATACATTGTCTTTACTAATCTGTCTTATCGTATGCAATCTCCAATTTTTTCTTGGGTATTGAAAAAATACTCCTCCTGATAGATCCTAAGGCGTTCAATAAATTATAATTTATTTTTGCGAAAAAATATTGCAGTTAATAATTTTATTTTAAATTAATTTTGAGTTTTAATTTAATATCTCATACTACTCACTAAAAAATAATCCACAACTAAATAAAAAAAATCTCTATATAATTCCTTTTTACTTTAAGGAATTATATGCACGTTAAAAACAGATTCACTTGTTCTTCGGAAAAATGTGAAAAGGAAAATCTTTTGCACAGTCTAATGTTTTTCTTTGACCTAAATTTGTTTTACTCGGTACCTTTTAAGTTCTAGAACTACATATAATTTATCATTGTCAAAAAGTTTATTATTAAATTTAATATACAGAGTAGTCCATTAAGATTGCAACATATGGAAAACCTTTTTATTTGTAATTTCCCAGAAAAAATATTTTTCGTAAAAGTTAGTGCATGGTCTCAAACTGTTTTAGAAAAAGTTATATTTATTAAAAATAAAGGATAGGCAGGGTACAACAGCCAATTTAAAATAACAAATAAATAAATAAAAATTGGAATAGAAGTTATGACTTGATATTTATTCATAACTTTTGATTTAAAATAACGTTTGTATTTAACATTTTGTTATTTTTTTTAAAGTAAGGGTAGGTTACTTTAGGGTTTTTTTCAATATTTTTGATCAACGCTGTATACCATTAAACTTTCAAACCACTGCTAAGGTAGTTTAGCTAAGCGCATTTTAAAAAAGAAAAATTTCCGACAAATTTCTAATAAAACTATTTTTCATTTGTTGCACACTGTATAAAAATGCTACCGATTTTAGATAAAAGGTTTTCATTTTTGTCTAAATGTGTTAAGAAATACTGTCAAAAAACTGTCAAAAACTGTACCCAATTTTAACTTACCATATGATTCCAAATGAAGTGCAAATTTAAATAAAGCAATTTTATTGTTTAAATATAAAAAATATAATTAACTAAACTTACCTTCTTTACTCCTTCCCTTCTTTTTGTCTTTATCCTGAAAAAAACAACAAAAGGAGCTTTAAAAATCTTAAACGTAAATTAGGTGTCCCGAATAATATTATCTTACAAAGCTTCAAGGACCATAACCTTAAGAACTTAAGCTTATTTACCAAAAGTTTTATAAACATAGACATAAACATTAAATATGATTAATTTAGAGACCAGAAGAGCGCGCGGCAGTTAAGGTTGCTCCAAAAAGTTGTGTCCACAAAAGTAAATTTCAAACCAGAGTTTTAAACTTTTCTAAACTTTGCCTATCAGTTCATTAAAACGAATAATACTTTAAATCAGCTAGTTTACGTAAAAAGCGTAAATTCTCTTGGTGCATATGGCCATATTTATACGGAAAAGGCAAACAAGTTATTCTAGGGAGTTAAGCACTATTATTGTAAAGTAGTTTATTTACACACAATAATTCCCATTCCAAAATTACTTGGATTACTGAGTTAATAATTGACGGTTATAGTGGGAGAGCTTAGATATAAGTACCATCTAATTTTTTTATTCCGTAACCTTTTCTAATCTAATTTGTCATTTTTCAACATTATTTCAACGTCACTGTAATTTTTTAACATTTCATATTAAAAAAAAATAAAAACAAAAAAACATAAATTGAATGTTACGCATTCTTTTTAAAGCTGACTACTCTGTTATGAAGTAAGTCAGGGCCTTAAAATGATATTTTTATTGATTTAAATTCAGCGCTGAAACAAAACTATTGGGACCTTTTTCTTATTGTGTATTAAATAAGATAAATGGAGGTTGTACACATTGGAAAGAGGCCTCTAACCTTTTTTTTAAGTTCCTGCTAAGAAACAAGGCATTTGTATTTAAAATACGAGGGTCACTACTTATATTTTGAGCACTGGCAACACTGAGTGTTGTAAAACGCGATCTAACGTTTTCGCTGAAAAGTTTGACATTTTTCACCATAACCGTATTCAGAATCTTTTGTTATTTGACCGCCATTAACATTTACAGTTAGTTAAGGGGGGTTGTACTTTTAAAAAACGTTTTTTTGTCTTATCTTATTGTTAAACATTTTCAGAATATATTCTCAACATTTTAAGTCGATCTAAACTCTTAAAGTTATTGTTTAGTTAGCACCCTGTTAGGTACTGGCGTTCTCGACGACAGTGCAGCTGTCCACCAGGTATACTGCTTATCAGAGTTGGGTCAAATACTGAAAATCGGTATTCGAAAATGAATACGAATACCGTAAAATGAAAGTATTCGAATACTCGGTATTTATGAATACCCAGAATTGGTATTCGAATACTGATTGAAAAATTTAAAAATAATGTTTTTTACCACTCCTACAACTTTTGAAGAGCAAAAAAAAGTCCCCACCTCCTTTTCCCCTATTTCTGTTCCCTTTTAATACTCCAATCATCACAATTTTGGTATTTTAATACTGTTTCCACATTTCGGTGTTCGAATACTGGGAAGGCCGGTATTCAACTCAAAACAAAAAATTAATCAAATACTTCAAAACTATTCGAATACACACTTCCGAATATTAACCAAAAAAGTATTATGCCGAATACCGAATACCAAACCCACAAATGTATTTGAATACCGGCAAAATGTATTCTGAATACTATTCAGAATACTGAGTATTCGAATACGACCCAACCCTGCCGCTTAGGGTCAATTGCTCATCCATATCTAAAAAACACAAAAACTCTTAAAGAAGTGTGTTAGCGAAAAATTATTACGATTTTCGAAGTGGATTATCAAGACGACAATGCATCGATTAGCTAACTTCCACTTTTAGTAACGAAGCCCCCTCCTTTGCCACCGTAAAGCGCTGGTATAATGAATTTAATCAAGGTCGCTCTTCACTCACCAATGGAAGTCGTGAAGATCTCCCAAAAACATTATTGCGGTGAAAAAATTAAGATCGTCACGTGACATACTTTGAGACTGAGGCAAATTTAAGTATTAGTTTCACCAGCATAAATAAAGTTTTGCATATTCATTTAGCTGTGAAAATAGTTTGTTAATGTTGAATCCCACACAATTTGACAAAAGCTCAAAAAGATACTCGTATTTATAGCGTTGCTTCAAAAGGCGTGTACAAGATTGTAATAGGTGACGAATCATGGATCTATGCATATGAGCCAGAAACTAAGCAGCAGTCGACTGTGTGGGACTTTCACGATGAATCGAATCCAATAAAAGTTGTTCGCGCTCGCGGCACTTCGTAACAGATGGTCGCCTATTTTTTTTTTTTTTTGAAAACCCGTCATGTGGCTGTACCGTTAGAGACACAAAAAACTGTCAATTCTGAATGGTACACCACCATTTGTTTACCTGAAGTCTTTGGTGAAATAAGGAAAACAAATACTAGCCGTCGGATCATTCTTCATAACGACAATGTCACAAATCTCGTGTCACAACCGAGTATTTGACCGCTCAAAAAATCGAACTGTGTCGAAAACAGACGGAGCGGTTTTCGAGGCGACATCTGCTGACGATTTCTAGCGGCGCATCGTCTGTTTTCCATTATACTAAAACCATAAATGAGTCTCCGCGTTTGGCTGCTGGCCACCGACACGGCGAAAACCGCTCTATCTGTTTTAAGCCTTAATGGCCTATCTGCCGTACAGTCTTGATTTGGCACCTCGATTAAGAATAACTTGCGTGGAAGACGATTTACGTCGACAGAAGAATCTGTTAATAAATTTCAAAAACATGTTTTGGGAGTACCCCAATAAGCTTAAAATATAAGTAGTTACCCTCGTATGTATAAATTTAGATGGTACTTTTGAACTGGAAGTACCTTAAATTTGGTTTTAATGTCAATTTCTAACTTTACACAATGATTTTAAAGTTGTTTTTTGATTAGGAAGATAAGTAGATCATCTTAAGTAAAATAGCGTTGTATTTTACAGAGTTTATAAACAATGGGGCCATCAAAAAGGATCTCAGATACCTTAAAGTCAGAAATTTTTATTGTATAATATACAATATTTGGCACTTCTTATTAGTTTTCCTCTGTCAATATTTCTTAAGGGCATAAATTAGGGTAGGAATTTTCGCTACGACTACCTTAATTAAAAAAATATAAATTCAAGTTTCCCTTTACCAAGTCCGTTAAAATATTTTAAAATAAAAATAAATTAAATAATTAAAACCGTGTTTATAGCACATAAGTATAATATTATTTAAAATGAATTAAGATTTTAGGACATAAACTGAACCAACAAATTCACACCCAGTATTTTTTCAAATATGAATTTTTATTAAAAGAAACATTTTTAGCTTTTGTTTTTACAAAAGTATCAATGACTTTGGTTAGCAAAAGCAATATGATTTGTATAAAATATTAACAATGCTGTCGTATTTTAACTTTTCATTTCTGGTCATCATTTTTTACATAATTTACTGAACAGTCCACACATGTACAAATTCGAGTTAGAACTATTTGTGTTTATTTACTGCTTCACTGCGTTAATCTTTACTAAGACTATGAGAATTAGCTGGTGTCCCAACAATCGATTTCTGATATTGCTTTGCTCATACACAAAAAGTGTTTTTTTTCTTAAACTAAAGTGTCTATATTTTCGTAATAAAAAAAGTAATATTGCAGAAATCATATTATCCCTAGTAGACCATCTAGTCGAATTTATTGTTTGAGTTGTGGCCCCTTGAGCTTGAGGGCCTCGGGGCAATGACCCGCCAAGTCCTTTGATAACCGTGTGTAAAAAACGAAGAAAACAATAAAAAAATTATTTGAAGGACCTGTGACCTGTTTTCGACAATATGGTCCCTTCCCAAACGTTAAAAGTAATTTTGATCAATAATATTGTATTATCGAGCAAGATAAAGTACATTTTTGATACTTTTTGTATATAACAAAAGCTCAAAGAATGCTAAAGGTTATAATAAAATATATTTAAAAATATGCCACTGTAAACCAAAATAAAAATTAAAATAGGTGATACAACATTAACTTGATACAAAAATTTGTTACTTAAAATATTATTTAATTTAATGAACTAAACCCTGAAATATGTATTATTTTTTATATTTTTTTAATAAATTATTTCTAAAATCATGCACAAATATTACAAGCAGAACTAAAGGCCATATGGCGTTAGTAGGTTTTGGTTTTAGTTATATAAATAATTATATTTTTTAATAAAAATTGTTTTGGTGTTAGTAAACTAAAGGAAGCAAAAAAACTATACTAAAATCTATATTAACCTAAATCTTCTTCACTGAAAGCCCAAGGTTCAAAATTGACTTTAATTTATATATACATTTGGTAGAAATTTTATTATTAGCCATTATCCCAATTTTTGATTATTTTGTATTTACTTTTTGAGGGGGCCAGTTTCAAAGTGTACAATGTCCAAAATTAGATTTTTATGTTATATCGAATAAAAAATGACCAAAGGACCTAGGCATTGAATGTAATGTATTCTTTATTTAAATTTAGCGCTGAAAAATAAAATTATCAGGACCTTTATATTTAAAAGTATAAACGAATATTGTAAACTTTGAAACTAGGCTTCGCATTTGTACTTTAATAGAGATTTTTTTTTAAGTTTTTCAAGTAGCTGTATATTTTTAAAGTAAAAAAATATATAAATAATTATAATTTATAACAAAAGCTGCATTTTTCTTCGTAGGTATACCGGGAGCCCACAAGATTACTTTACTAGCTAGGTAAAAAAATAAAATTTAATTTACAAACAAAATTTAATTTAAAAATAAAATTTTACCAAAATTTGTTTTCAAAATATTGTGGTTCGACGTAAAATGGTCTGTAGAATCCAAAAAGCAAAAAATATACATGGTTTTCCCCAACAAAAAGAAAAATATCCAATCATTTCCGGTACAACCGGAAGTTGTAAAGGCTTGTCATAAGAAATAGAAATGGCTTTTTGTTAGTCTAACAACCCTACTAAGTTTTTTTAGTATTGATAAAGAAATTAAAAAATGGCAGCAGAAAAGTAATTTCGTAGGCAAACGGTATATTATAATATATAACCTCATATCCCTGGTTCCTCTAGTGCCTACACACTAAAAGAAGATACCATAAAACTTATATTCTAAATACGTTTTTTTTTGGTAGTATTTATTATTATTATTACTTTGATATTAAAAAAATCTTTTTTTTTTTTTAATTAAACCGATTTTTACGTGGTATCCAGAGTATTATTTTTCTCCGGCAATTAGCCTCTAACGGTTTTAGATATATTAGAATGTGCCCATACTCTCAAAAAATCTAGTAACGTGTTACTTTCAGTAAAGAAGACCATTAATTGTACGCATGCCATTTTCACACCTTTTTAGTTTTATTCGAAGACACTGATCCCTTTTGACTTTGAGGTGATGGGCTTTTGTCAGACATGGCAGACGGGGAATGGGGTTCGGAATTCTGAACGTCAGAGGAAGGGACTAGGGGGATAGTACTTTCGTCTAGAGAGGTGAGCATTTGTTTGGGGTTGGAATGGCCGATTTGGGGCATTATTGTCCGACTTTTAGGTTTTCTCCAATCCTAGCAATACAAATAACAGGTTTAGGAACATGCTATTAGGTTTTAACGATATTTTTTTCGAGTAGTGACAACCTTTGGTCAAAAATTATAATAATAATAATGATCATACTTTGATATTGACCATGAAGAAGTGTAATTTAACATAAAGCACATCATATAAATATTATTATTACTGAATTTTTGTAAAAACCAAAAGTAAAATAATACGTAAGATGTGTTTTTGTCTTTAAATCAAATCGGCCCAGAAAGGCCCATGCCTAAGTACCAGATTCCTGTGGGTGTCGGGTTATTAGATGTTTAACCCATCTTTTTTCCTGTTCCGTCAACGACGTCCAAGCACTGAAACATGCAATTTTTGCATTTCACAGCACCTTTTAGACAACGCCGTAGTGCCACCACGAACGGTATTTTTACATAACTACTAAGTACCTAAAAATGTCTCTCCGGCTGGGGATGGAACCCGGGTCTTCCGAGTTAGAGATCAATATACTGTTCACTACGCTACCGGGAAGACAATTGTTATGACCAATATCGAAATTAATAATTATAGATTTAAAATATAGTTGTCACTTTCTCGTATATAATTATATTGTAAAAACACCTCAAAAACTAATTAACACTATTATATATTACAAAAATGTTTTTGGATATTACAAGGATGCGAGTTAAAAAGGGTTATTAAAAAATTTGAGAATTTACTGTTTTAATTTAAAACGTCACCACGTTAATAGTTATGCTAGTAGTAATAGTACTATAAGATTTTTCAAGAGTCTAAATTATTGATCATACAGCAATACTTGGCCCTTTTACCCAAAAAGTATGAAGCGTTTAAAAATGCGATTAAGAGTGACATTACTCCTTGGGTAAGAATAGAACATGATAAATCGTACCGAAAATAAATTGATGACAAGAAAGTTCTAAGAAACTTAGTCGCGTGCTTTGGTACAACTAAACCTTAAACCATGAAATGCAATAGGTTCTGTAAGGAACATTTCACATTTAAATTGTATAAAATTATTTTTGAAATGTTTGCAAATTCTCTATAAAAAGCATTACTTGTTTTTTTTTTAAATCACATATATAAATTAAATAAAAACAATGATCACATTTTATTTAAATATTTAATATCTACATAAATGTCGTGACAGTTTAGTTTAAAAATGATTGAATAGGAGACAGTCTAAAACAACGACAAAACAAGGCCGGTGCGTCATCGTTTCAAGAACGGTTTTAATATAGTCTTTCTTTGTCTTATATTTACCTGCTAGTGTTTAACAAATTAAAACTCAATTAATAGTATTGAGGTGGCACGACGTGTATTTACGTTTATTGTGGCGTTCAAAGGACTTAAGAAAATCAGCAACTTTAAAAAGCCACCATCAAAAAAAAATTAAAAACTATGTATAGTGTACACGCACAAATTTGTTGATTAATATTTTTGTTGATCATAATATTTTATTATATGAAATAACTTTTTACTTTACTAATTAATTAATTAACTATTTAACACAAAGTAACTAACAACCACATATTAAATAATATATTAACTGTCATTTTAAAAATGTTTCACTATTTTTTGCATCTTTTAGTTTTAAGACTGAAGTTACTACGAGACAATGTCAAGCATGAGTTAATAAATGAAATATAAATAATTTAAAAAACTATTTAATAAAAAAAGTAAAAAACTTTGAAATATATATATTTTTTAAAATTTATTAACAAGTTTCTTGTTTCTTTGATAAAGGCTTGTTTTTTTGTACAAGAACAAGAAATCACTTTGACGTTTCGTCAATTATATTGGGCTTTTTCATTTTTTTTAATCTCAAAGAAATATCTTAATTATTTTACTGTTTAAAATTTATTTCTATGCTATAGCACACAGGGTATTAAGGAAATAATGTTTTTTTATTTCAAGAGGTGATTCCTCGCATTATTCTAAGCAAAAAGTTCTTTATATCATATGCCCGAATATCAGGAGAAAAAAATGCTAATCCCTTTTCTTTTTAGTCATAAAATAAATTAATTTTGCACCTTAATTTTTAAAATAATGTGTCTAATAGCGTAAAATAAATTAATACATCATATTTATTAATTAACTGTCTCTCTTTGCTAAATAAAATTTTCCCAAGAAAAACAGACCAACAAAATCCCTTACACAATTGGTAACGTCGTACGCGACATGGTGTCGGTAGGAAAAAACCTATGTCGGGAAAAATTGTTTGATAGTTTCTTGCATAGATTTATGCAAGTAATGTTTACATGAAGTGAAATCGCATTTTATTTTATACATGTATTACTGTATCAGTGCATACATTTTGATACGAAAGAGATGTTTTTGGTACGCGAGTATCAAGATTTGTTTTTTATTTACGGGGAGGCTCATTGCAATTTTGATGAACTAGAAGTATTTATAAAAACGTTTCCCTGATTAAAGGCTACCAGCTAAAAGAACATTTGTAGAAGACTCCTAGACTTCTGAACGCAGGGATCGTGGTGCCTAATTTTAACAATCGCGGAAGACATCGTGAAGTTGAATTTGAATCTGAAGACCAAATTTTTTTAATTTAATTGCCGAGGATTCGACACGGCGTACGAGAAGTATTCATATTACTACCTAATACATTTAACTGTAACTTTATGTGACTTACGAATGTTTTGTTTTTTTTTGCTTTTTTGGTGCCTCGATTCGTTTAAAATAAGTGACTGACAATCGTGGATATTGGTGGTCTGTATCGCTACGTATCGGTAAGTCCTGTCATTTTTGTTTTGTTTTTTAGGTAAATGTTACGTACTGCGAGATTATTAAATAAAAAATATTAGCCACAAAAATTGCGTAAAACTATTCATATCATAGGCATAATTTTCAACAAATATCATACCAACGTAAACAATTCGATGAATCAGTTGCGGCCTTCTTGCCTTTATATCCCTGTTGTGTTACAACGTTGCTAAATGTTTAAAAATAATAATTATTTACGACTCAACTCTCTCTATATCTCAGAAACAAGAAACTCTGTAGATATATATGTATAGATCCATTTTTTGGTTTAAGTTAATCCAAGGCTTAGACTTACCTTCTCATCATAAAATCCCTGGTCATCGGTCCGCTGCTGTCCCAGCAACCGGTCCGTCTCTAAATCTGTGTCGTTCTCCTCTAAACCAAAATATACAAAATATGATTTGTTTGGATCGCTTAATATAAATAAAGTTGTTAGGAAAACTGGCAAAAAATTATGAATTTAAAAATCAAAATCAAATAATCTTATAAAATGTTGGCTTTTTCACATGTATTTAAAGTGACATTATTATTATTATTAAAATAAAATACTTAATCCAATTTGTCAGCCCAAGTGGGGAAACTTTTTAAATAAATAATTTACAAAACATAGTAACTGTTCTGCTTCAAAAAAAAATGTATGCTTACTAAAACTTACAGTACATGTACAGAGTGGTCAGAAAATAAAAAAAATGACCCAAGAGGCAAATACCCATAAAATTTATTTTAAAGCAAAATCAAGTATTACTTCGAATAATATAATAATATGTATATTTAAGTTTATCCATTGCATTCAAATAAAATAATCTATTTTATTTTTTGTTTTTAAATAACTAAAAATTTGTTTAAATATTATAAATCTATAATTTAAACTCATCATTTATAACGTACTTGCCATTTAAACATGATAAAATGTTCATTTTGTTGCCTAACTTTTATCTGCAGCAATTATACAGGGTGTTATGGAAATACTTTAATATACTGAAATGGGTGACTCCTTAAACACTGTATGGATACACTCAGTACTTTTTTCTTTTAATTTCACGAACTTGTTCGTGTTTAATTCACCCATTTTTTTAAATTTGCAAATATACCTCTTTTTCCCTAGTGTGCCACGTCCCTGATTACGTAAACACTAGAAATAACTTGACAGTGGACCGGCGGGAACGGCTTTCCCTTACGATGTTGCCAAACGTCCTTTTTTATACACAACTAGCCGACCCGTGCCCACTTCGTTGGGGGTTAATTATATTTTTCCGCTGACTTAATACACATATGCGATTAATTTTCTACTCTAACTTTTTGTTTAATTATATTAAAATATACCCTATAAATAGTGTAGATTACTGATTGTAAACTAATTTCCATCCACTCGCCACCATTTTTACACTTTTATGATGAAATAGGCACTGTTGTTACCTTACTTTTAAATTCCCCCTTTATTTCCCTTTAAAATAGACAAACCATTTTATTAAATAAAACTTTTCCGACCACAATAAACTAAATGACTAACACTGGAAAATGCAAGCCGAATCGGCATGGCGGCACTTTATGTCGTCTGCAGGCGCATCTAGCCCGGCACTTTCGATGCACCACGTCCCACGTCTCTGCTTTGACTGATGCGATCATCCCACGTCTCTACCCCGACTGGCCTGTACCGTTTCGTACCGGTTCGCTTTTTCATTGAATCTCCAAAATACCGATTTAGTAATATCGACATCCAAAACTAGATGGCGGCAGTAGTACCGAATCCACAGTAATTTCGTTTTTTCTTGTGTCTTGCTATAATTTATAATTATTATTTTTTAAAATTTAATTTATCCTTTTGTGACGTCCCCAAAGAAATTTGGTCCCTATGTTTTTTTTTTTTCACCCTTTCGGGGTCATCCCACCCAGGTCCGACGACCGCCCCCTAGGTGGTGCACTGCAGCCTGAAGGCTTATTGTACCTTGACCCCTACTCCTTCTCATTCACATACCATTCATTCCATAACTTGATGGTTATTGCTCGGTCCGCATCCCCGAGCAGAACACCGTGTGCCGTTGCCCAAAACACCGCCGTTGCCGGACACCCATCCAAATTATGGGCGCGCATTTCACTGCTTAACTCCGGAGATCGACGCTTGCCGATACAACCGAAGCAGCCACAAGCGCGCCTGGTCCCTATCGTTTAGTGTTAATAAAGTCTTGCTTATTGCGGATCTTTTACCGTGTCTTTACCAGGCATCGATTCTGAACGCGCCCCTGTATGAGCATTTTTACCCGGTCGGTAATATTGATTTCGGTCATAATTTTAGTATGAAATGTCGCTAGGTATAATGTTCTACACTTTTTTGTTTAATTAAGTTTGTTTCTTTTAAAAACAAGTAAAAAGGGAGTTTTAATTTAAAAATAAAGTAAAAATAGAGACTATTCTATCATGCAAGTGTTTGTTTGTTTTTAGTAAATCCATTAATAGTGTTAAGTTGTTGAGCAATTATAATATCAATCGGCTGAGAAAATTTTTAACACGAAAAACATTTTTTCGCCGGCGGAAAATAAATACATATTGGGAAGCAAACGAAGCATACGTCCTATTAATAGGTAAATCAAGCCCTATTTAATATTTTTTATTAAAGCATAAGTCCGTAAATAAACTCCTTAAAAAGAATATATATTTGGCGACCTCTTTACAATTTCGTTGATCTCATTCCATGTCAAAGCTGCTTACAGCTGTTTTTAAAGGAACGAAACAAAAAAACGGCGGGTTGGCTTTTGACCATAAAATTTTGGAGTTCATTATCTTGGCCATTTTTTTTTATATTTTTGGACAAACCACGAAGGCTAAAAGCCTAAATACTAACGTACCGTGGGTGTCTTAAGCAAGGTAAGAGGGAGTGTGTTGACACGGGACTTAAATACTTGAAGATTTGGGGGGGAGGAAAGACCTCCGCGGGCAGCAGGTTTCACATTCTAGAAACTCTAAGGATAAAAGAACGAACAAAGTGGGAAGTTCGAGGCCTGTCCAGTTTGACCATTAATGATGGTTCGCCATTTTTATTCAATTTATTTTTACACAAGGATTTTGGGGTTTAAATATTTTAAAGTATTTCCATAACAACCTGTATAATGCATTGATAAGATCAGGATCCTTTATTTTCCCAAATATTACCTTTTTCAAATAGTCAAACATTTAAAATGACTTTTATAGGTAAACTTTCTCTTTTATGTATTAAAAGATAATCGAGAGGGCTCAGAGCCGGAGACATAGCAAGCCAGAGAAGATCCGATTATCTGTCGATTATTTTCTCATTAAAAATATTATTTAGATATTCTTTTACATCTTTCGTAGTGAGGCATGGTGAGCAATCCTGTTGGTAACATATCTGTGGTCTATTACGTATAAAACATCGACCATTTAAATTGCTCGAATAAAAAGGTCCAGTAATTCTACCTTTATAAATTTCACACTACATATTGGTTTTGTAATAGTACTGATATCGAGTCCGTACAATAGAATTATAATTACCTTCACTCCACCATCCACAATTTGTGAGCTTACTGTATATTTGAAAGTAAACATTGCTCGTCATAAAAAAATATTTCTTGCATAAAAACAGATTATCTCTCAAACCCTCCTTGCATCAAGCACAAAATTTGCAGAGTCGCTTAAATTTTCTGTTTGGAAAAAATGAATCAATTTTGGTTTGTAAGACCGGAAGTAGTTTTCTTTTAATATTTTGGAAATGGAAGAGTTACATACATACTTTGTTTGACGACGTTGCTGTTCCTTTGCGCAGGGATTTTTAGGTTCTTTTATCATTAATAATATAACTTAAACAATTACAGTTTTCTACATTTCCAAAAGTTCGTAGTATTTTTCTTACGGTTGTAAAACGTATAATTTTATTAGGGTATCTGTTGTTGAATATGTTCGCAGCTACTCGGTACGTTTTATAATTTTCTTTAGGCTTAATTATACCAAGATTATTTTATTCTTTTTAACTAGATACTTAAAGGTTATCTTTATATTTATCTTAAATAGAATTGACACTTATAATGTCTTTATTACTTATTAACTAATAATTTTGCTGGTGTGGGAAAGATGACAAGACGTTCATATAATGCAATTTTTAGTTATTTAAAAATTAACATTTAAAGAATATCAAGAATTTTGGGAAAATTAAATGGATTTAAACTTAGAGATGCTATCTTGTTCTAAGTAATATTTCCTTATTTTATTTTGCTCTAAAATAAAAGTTAAGAGTACCCTTTTGTGCCAATATTAAATATTCCTAATTTCTGACCACTCTGTATATGCTGCTGCAAGTGAGTGTTAGTAGTATAATATTTATTTTTGGAAGTAGAATTTTTGTAAAGAGTAACTTTTTTCGTAAAATTAATAATAAAAGTGTCTCATATCTAGAAAACTTAGACGGATACACTGAATATAATGTTAAATAATACGTTAAGTCGACTAAATATTCACAATAAATAAAACAAAAATTTCTTTCTTTTTATGATTAACGATTACTTAGAGCGATTCCCATATAATTTACCCTTTTGTGTAAAAAAATAAAAGAGTTTATTGTTTAACTTAGATGGTACATATGGTATAGTACTAAAAATTGTAGTATATAGGTTGGTCTGTTCAACAAAAAATGATTATCGGATCTGAATAGTTTAAGTTAAAAAGACCCCTAAATACTTTCAATTTTTCTTTATTGTCGACTTTTGAATATAAGTGGGTATCTTTGGTTAAATCTGAATCTTTTTTCCAGAAAGCCAGTATAGCAGAAGTAAAAATATAAAAGAGGGACGTTTCCTGCAGCAAAAGAACTAAGGGCTCTTACCCATGAATAAAATTGAGGTAGACGACATTAAATGTTTTTTATAAAAACGTTTATTGTAAAACTTACCATCTTCTGGTCCACTATTGCCCTTCCTTTCAGAGTCTGCACTTGTGGTGGACAAACCTCGTTGCCTGAAATGACTGTTTTAAAAAATGGTTTTATTAGAACAGGACTTATTAGTTGAAGAGTACTATACATTATTACACTAAAAATATGTGCTTGGTCACGTATTTGTTCCAGCAGAATGTTGAAAACATGTTAGCAACAATCGTAAAACTCAGAAATTGTTACAAACATTGGTCAGAAATGTTGGCAAAAGTTTTCTGCTGGAACGAAAAATAAACAAAGCGTGCATACTGCTTATACGTCAATACAAGAAAGGTTAAGTTAAAAATTCCTCAGTAATGTTTTAAGAAAGTTTTCAAACTTTTAAAACAGTTTCCAACATCTTAAAACAACTGCTGGAACAACAAACAATTGTATAATGTTACAAACATGGCACTGTTGGAACGACAAATTTGACGTGCGCAGAATCCGAACGGTTGCCAACATTTCTGACAGCCTGCTGGAACAAACCTATTGTAACAAATCGCGGGTGACCTGGCAATACCTCCTAACTGATTTCGAACCTTTTAGCAGTAGGAACAAAAACACTGTCCAATCTACTACTAGTTCAATAAATCATCTCTTTTTAAAAATGGATTTTTTATTATATTGTTAATTTTTTGCCACAAACTAAAGCTGTAAAACCAAAATATTTTTTGGAAGGAATGGCAGTTAGGAGGTATTGCCGGTCAGCCGCGAAATAATGTCACAATAATTTTATTGCCGAACGCAACCTTTACAGTACCCTTTGCTTAGAACCTTACAATATAAAAAAATATATTATACTTTTTTGTTTATTATTTCTAGCATTCGCCATTTTGAAGTAGCTAACGCCATATAGTGAGGAGAACAAGAGTGCGTTGACCCTAGGATTAGATCATGGGCAAATTGAAATAAAATAATTGTGAAAAATTAATAAACACTGTGTTTAAAAACCCTTTAAAATTCATAAGTTTGTTTTACTAAAGTACTTCGTATTTTTGTTATCGACCAATTAGCATTAAGTTTTTTTAATTAAATTATTTTTACGGAAATAGTAACCAAGTCATTTTCGATGTTTTAAATGTATTATTGTAAATATTTTAATTATTTGTGTAATGTTGTAGTAAACTGTTGTAAAAGGAACTTCACCCGACCTATTAACGCATTTAGCAAATAGTGACTATGATAAAATTATTATTTTTAAAACAATAAAAAAGCACTTTGATTTAAAACTAATAAAGGACGTCTAATGTGGTTTTCCATAAAATTTTCAGATCAAATATCTAAGCATTCAATTTAATATTGCACTTAATTAGTTTCATATAAGGATCCGTTAACTTTAACAAATTAAAATATTTTTACAACACACCGTATTAGTACGTATTTCAGTTTGAAAAAACAATCTTGGCCAGTGCGGCCTTGAGATTTGTTTACATATATTATTAATTCGAGATATAAGAAGTTTGCGAATATAATTGTGATTTTGAATGTTTTGGACATTTTCAAGAATTAAGTAACGTCCAACGAGATAAATTGAGGGAGCTAGTTTCAAAGTGTACAAACTCCAAAATTAGATTTTCATATTATTTGTAATTAAAAATGAACAGAGAGCCTATACATTAAATTTAATGCATTCTTTCTTAAGTTTGAACACTCTGTTATAGATGTAGTCATAGCCTAAAAACTGTTTAATTTAAATTCACTGCAGAAAAATGCAACTATTGGGACATTTAACTTAATGTTGTATTAAAAAATAAAAATGTAGATTGTACTCTTTAAAACCCCTAAATTCAAACATTTGACAAAATTTAACTATTTTGTGATAAAAAAATATTTTGCACAAAAAAATATATAAAACTGTATTACACAAAAGAAATGCTAAAATTAGAGTAGTTCATATTCACTAATGAGACACCATACGATTTTTACACCTCACAATTGCAACACCGGCATTTTAATTACTTACAGTACTTTTATATGCTTAAAAACATATTCGTAAACAAAAAGTAACCAACAACGAATCCCTTTGTTATGGGTTATCTAATACTAACTGTTAAAATATTTTCTTCAATAACAAAATTAGTATTTTCAAATTAAGATAGGTAGGTAAACAGATACTTTAATGAAGCAAAAGATAACCGCGCGTTACAATATTTAATACTTTAAGTATTAGAAAAATAAGAATAAACTATCAGAAAAACTAGAAATTTGCGTATACTTCGATACTTAAATATTTTTTAATACATATTTTTTTATCCAAAAATATCACTAAAACGACTTACACCTATAGCACTAAGGAAGCAAGACATAGTATGCCAGGCAGAAATTGATCCTAGCATGTGCCTAAGAGAATTTGTAAAAAGAATACCGTAACCACACCATTCGCATTCTTTCACACACTCAGGCTGCTCTAATAGCTTTGAGTTCCCATTGAAAATGACGAAGTGCCTAAACAATCATAAACAAGCTGCTGCCAGGAATAATAGGATAGAACTCGCTTGGGTTCCTGGACACTCGGTAATAGAAGGTAATAAAAAGCAGATGAAGTAGCGAGAGCTGGGTCATCTAAAGGTTTAACAATTCAGAGCCAGTAATCGGACTGTCTAAACAGATGATGAAAACAACAATAAGTAGATGGTCCCAAGAAAAACATCTAGATCGTTGGCATACATCACATGGTCAAGACATGCGACAGAGCACTAGGCGATCCTTTTAAGAAACTAACAGCTAAAGTCCTCCAACTGGGGTGTACTCAGCTAAGCTAGTAGTAGGACTTCTGACAGGCCCCTGTCATTTAAGGAAAGACTTGCAGAAAATGGGCGTTTACAATGGTTCCATAACATGCAAGCTTTGCAGGGAAGAGGAAGTAACAGACTCACACATGATATACAATGCACTGACCAAAATAAATTAAGTAAGTAACTAGAAAACTAAACATCGACGTTTTGATTGCAAGTCCGCTACCGTTGTCCAGATAAAATTAAATAAAAAATAAAAGCGAACTATTATTTAGGTCTAAAATTTTTGCATGTCAATGAATATCTAAAAACTAAAGCTTGATTTTTTTTTGGTGGGTTTTTCTTTATGTTGTTTTAGGAAAAACGATTAGATTTGGCGTGTATCCAAATAAATACTATCAATGATCGAGTGACCAACCCCGCCTTCAACACCACCCAACAAACCATTACTAAAATTTAAATGTATTATAGTCGCTATAAAATAAACAAGTAATGTTAATATAAATAGAGTAGAGCTTTCAAAAGATACTTTTAAGTTGCATCTTGAATAATATGGGAACAAATAAAATCAAGTAGTTAAATTTGTTTTTTAAACTAATACTTTCGGTTTACTAATGAACGTTAAATTTTGATTTCAGTTAGTTCACGAAGATCCCAATTTAATCAAGCTTGAATTGAAAAATATCAACAAGGCGGGCGCCTAATTCACAGTTTTTACCGGATTTGCTTACTCATAATTTAGGATAACGGTTTGAATTATTTACGTGTTCTTGTGTCTTTGACGATCTAAACTTAAACAACAGTTTGTTTAAATAATCAGTATGCTTATATTAAACGCTCAAATAACAAAAACCGTACCTGGGTACCCAAATGGGACTGCCGCCATTCTCCTCACATTCTTCCTCAGGATGCCGCTGAAGGGGTAGCGTTTTGTTCTTTGAAGTGTCAGCCTAATGTCTTTTATCGCTGCTTCCACATCATTTGTTTTTCGCCACCACTAATCATTCGATGTGGTGCTGGAGCTGGAGGTGGGGCGTTTTTTCTGATATCAAAAAACATTTTTTTACTAACCTGCTTATTTTACTAGGGGGCCACCAAATACTTTGATAATAAAATTTAAATAGTCAAACAACATAGTCGCAAATAGTATGGAATTGAGTTGGTTCCATAACACATTAAAAATCATCGAACATTTGTCGTTTTATTCTTGTATTGAAATATCGCGCAATGGGACATTTTGGACGTCAAGCCATTTCGCCGGCGGACGTTTTGACGTAGGAGTTTGTGTAGGTTGGATAAGTAAATAGTTTAATAAGAATTATTTTATTTTTCTATTCCAATTAACACATAAATAAAAAGTGGAATTAAAAAAATTTTTATTCGATTTCTGGTCAGGAATCGTAAGTTAGCAAAGACCATAAGAATTGGGCAATTAGGGTTTGGGGGCGCAACGTAAACCTTTGTAATAAAATGACAATAAAGATAATATTCATTGCAAGAAATATGATTTTAACAGATATTTGGAGTTACTCCGACGCCGAAACGGCCGCCGACGAAATGGCTCGACGTCCAAACGGTGACGCCGAAATGGCTACGCCGAAACGGCCAAGCCAAGATGTCCATGACCCATAATATTGGAGCAAATTTAAAAAAATAAAAATAGTAAATTAACTGGTATAAAAATTTAACGGAATTAAGTCAAAATTGAAAAAATATCACTAGAACAAATTAAATTTGGTATAAGACGACTAAATCAAAAACAAAATTTGTATAAAAAAGATAACGAAATAAACTCAATTTAATACAAAAATTAATAGAAAAAGGTCTCAGTTCTTGCCAATTATAAAAAGTCAAAAGCTGACAAGCACACTACTCAAAAGAATTATCGCATATGCCGATTTCTCCATAAGCTTCAATAAGAATGCTTTCATAAAATGGCCATATCTTTAATTATTAAGATATCAAGACAATTAAAAAATAAAATGTTAAGAAAACGTGAAGCTATAACTAATGAACTATTGTTTACTGTCAGCACTAATCCTGGGATGATAAAAATTGAAAAATGGATTTTTAATCGCCCTATATAATGTGCTGTTAAAAGGGAGAAATCTCATTTGTTAATAATTTATACCCTTACCCATTTCTGATATTTTATAATCACAAATTTGACTACTCCCTTTCAACAGCACATTATATAGGGCGATTAAAAATTATCCATTTTTTCAATTTTTTTTATCACCCCGTAGGATTTATTGCTAACAGTAAAAACAATGGTTAATATAAAGTTATAGCTTCACGTTTTCTTAACATTTTATTTTTTTAATTGTCTTGATATCTTAATAATTAAAAGAGATATGGCCATTTTAATGAAAGCATTTTTGTATTGAAGCTTATGGAAGAAATCGAGCATATGCGATAATTCTTTGAGTAGTGTAGTAGAAATAAAAAAACACAAACACAAATAGTAAAGAACAACTAAACCAATTCTTTTTTAAATCAGAAATATCTTACCTACTGAATCTAGTCTGTGAGAGGTTTAATGGTTCTTCAAAGTTATTTACACAACTAATTATATCTGTGGGTGATGTTGCTACACATTCATTTTGCAGAGATATGCCGTTTTCACTAGGCTTATTGCCCGGTTTTGCTTTACAAATTCCTGTAACAATAGGTCACTGAATCAAACTAAATATCTAAATCAGGGATGGCAAACCAATGGCACGCAAGGAAAAATATCAAGCATGCGAGTGTGTTGACGTTTTTTTCAGTGGAAAACAGCGGTCCGGAACGGGCAAGGATGGAAGTTTTAAGTAGAAGACCTTTTTGCTCTTCAATTTTTACCTCACTCTGAAGTATTTTATGGGACGCATAGGCCTAGGGCATCATTAGAAAGTTTTAAGTTAAGGACCCTTTTTTTCCTTCAACTTTTTTACTTACTGACTTAAAAGTATTTCCTGGCACGTAGGACATCATTTTACATTTTTGTACAAAAATGGCACGTTGGTTCGCCATCCCTGATATAAATAGTTTGTTCTAATATAAGCAAAATTTGACTAACGTTAAATCCATTCAACAAATAATAACTAACCAATTAGGCAAAATGATCAAAAATTTTTATTGGTCAAATACTTGACTTGAACTTATTTGAATTCGCCAAACAAAAAAAGTGCAGTTTATTCAAATATACGATTATACTTTTTGTTTCATTTTTTTTTAACTGATAGCAATGTATAAAAAATATCAATTTTGTTTTTTTTTAGTTTTAAGTTAAGTTTAATTTAACATAAAATATAAAGAAATCCGAAAAAATATGAACTACAGAATAAAAAATACATATTTAATACAGCAACACTAGAGATTTTTTAGTTCAAATTACGCCACTGGAAATCGGTTTTTCTTAAATAAATTTTATATCACTTGGTATAATGAAATATTTTTTAATATGATAAATACTAGTAATGACTCCATAAAACGGCTTGCTTGTAAAACTATGCCTTTATTAGTTCGCCAGGGGCGGACTCCTTACACAATAATACCAATTATTTTTAAACCCTGTATAAGATAGAAATAAAAATATTTTTTTAACTACCTTAAACCCTTAGCTACAAAAAGGTACTTGGGTCCAATATCGATAAAGTGAAGCGTTTTCGAGAAAAGCAACATTTTGTTTAAATAGAGTTGTATTTAATAATTTTGTTTGTCCGTTTGACATAGGCTCCCTCTTATTTTATGCATTCTCTAGGTTTAATTATTAAATTATGGGACCCTCCACAATGCTGCAACATTATCTCTTGGTTTTGGGAAAATAAAAAAAATATATATTTTTATAAGTGTTTTTAGTACCATTTGCAACAGAATAACCTAATGTTTTTAGATGTCCCTACTACACAAAAACTGGTTTTTGTCGAAAAGCTTTAATTTAACGACATCTAACAGAAGTACCTTTTTTAGCTAGGATTTAAGCTAAAGCCCAAAAATATTTATTTTATTTCTTTATTATACAGGGTGTAAAAATAATAAACACTAATGTGTATGGGCCCCTGGTAAAGTAAGAAAGAAAAATGTTTTACAAGGATACCATTTAAAGGAGTTCTTATTTGTATTTAGCATATTAAAAAATTATTTCATTATATCAAATACTACAAAATTTATTCAGGAAAACCGATTTCCAACGGCATCCTTTAATGGCTCATATCTCAGTAAAGAGAGGCTTAAGAAAAAAGTTTATAGGAACTTGTCATATTATTTTTATGTGTTCTATATGAATTCGAGAGATTGCCCACATATTCTTGGACACCCTGTATAGAGGAAGTAAGTTTATAATTTAAAAGTAAATTATGCAAATTAACTTACATTCCGCATTATGAAATTATACAACTGAAATATTTTAATAATAATAAAGGCTTTATTCAGGGTGTTTCACAAATTACGACCGCACATGTACAGCGTGTCTTCAGAAGTTCTTAACAAATGTTAAACTTTTTAATTATTAGCTCTGCGAAAAAAAAAGCGTCATCATTAAAAGTTCTGCTTGGCGAGAAAATAAATGTCTACAACAATACTGGCATGTTAAGTATGTCTTTAAAAAGGTTCTGGTTTTCAATTAAAGCATAATAATTTTTGTAAAAGCAAAAATATTCCTAGTTTATGATAGTTTATTTAACTGCATACTCTTAATGCGAAAATATAGAACATATCTGTGGTAAGATGGCAAAACCCGATGTGTCACTTTTAGTAAAATATTTAGGGAAGATATTTTTAACTTACATGCGTCCTGAACAATTTCGATTTTAGTACAACATTAAAATTTTGACCCATCATTTTTTAAAATATTTGCAATCTAAATGATAATTACGAACGGGAAGCTGTCAAATTTTGAAATTTGGGACATATTGACCAGAGCAATTTTGTTTGTACACGGCTGTTTAGCTTTATCTTTCTTTTTTTTGTTTAAAATAGAACTACTTTTTTATAATTTATCTTTGTCACTTTTGATAAAATTTTATTTAACGCCAGTCTTTACAACTATAAGTTTGAAAAAAAAAGAAAAAAACATACCGTTTTTTAAGTATATCTAATATACAAATGAGAGGGTTAGTTTTAAAGTTTACAATCTCTAAAATTGGATCTTTATGTTAATCAAATTAAAAATGCACGAAGCACGTACCGGGTGACAACATCACTTTCCGGCTGCCATTTTTTTTTATCGATACTGACGACTTGGTAGGATTGTTAGACAGTATCGATAAAGAAATAAAAAATGGCATCCGGAAAGTGATCTCGTTGTCACCACACATTGAATTTAATGCATTTTTTTATTAAGTTTGAACTCTCTGTTATGGATGTAGTCGAGGCCTAAAAAGTCATTTATTTAAATTCAGCGCTAAAAAATAAAACATTTTTATCTCACTGTTGTATTAAAAAGTAAAAATGAAGATTGTACACATTGAAACTAGGCCCCTCAAATATTTTTGTGAAAAATTATATTTTAATAAAGCAGGACTTCTTAGAAAGAGGTACTTCTTTTCGTAAAGTTAATAATTAAAAAGTTTCCCATTAGGTAAGAACTTCCGAAGACACGCTGTATAAAGGGTCACCCATAACTCATTTTCGCTACTTCGGCCAATTCAATGTAAAAAACCTTAATTAAGATAATTTTGTGCTACAAGTTATAAGTAAGGTGGTCGATTCTCTCAGTATTCTCCACAGTGAAACTGTTTGTATAAAATTATCTGTACCACCTTAATATAGTACGTCACACCATGAACACCATCCTTATTTAATGCAAGCACCATTTTTTCTCGGTACTGATCCATGCTTAAACCACAAACTTATTCTTAGGTCTTCGAATATACGTTCAATCCGTTCCCAGGTTTTTAACGACTGAAGGAGCTTTACCAGGTTGTTTGTTCTCGGGGATCAAACAAAGACTCACCCTGGAATCTAGTAATGTCGTAAAGTTTCATTCGAAGTCCGAAGGGATTCCTATCCATTTTTCACACGTGGGTATGTTCGCCGGGGTGAGACTAAGATCACATACTTATAACGGATGGAAGGATAGTGAGACAGGCCGGTTATATCTGGGTATTCAGTGTAGAGTTCTTCAGTATTAAGATGTGCATTTCATCAAATAAAATTTGTTTATGGGTGTGAGACTTTGAAACGGTTTAGATCCGGATATTTTGAAACTTCTACAAAAATATGTATACCCCTTTATTCTAACTGGATTATCCAGGGTGTGGGCAGTGGTAAAGGGTCGCTCACCCTTCTGTTAAGCTCTAAAAATGGGGGAAAGACCGTACTGACTAACGGGATAAGAGGAATATAAGTACATCCTGCTGTTCCGCAACGTGTTATCATTAAATTTTACAGTCATGAAAATGCAAAAAAAAAAGAAACTTATTGGAGATTGAGAGATTAGTTCCAGAAAAACAATCTTTCATGGTCCGGATAAAAGTATAGTGCGGTCATTTCAAACAAGGCCATTAACGCCTGTAAAAGAGTCTTAGAATTAAAAAAGTTTTACTTGCTGTTTTTTTACAAGAGCGGAAAACAATAAATGCGGCAGCCCCTCAGCGAGGTGGTGCTCCTCCATTACAACGCCAAACCTAAAAAACAGCCTTAACGCTGCAGGAAATCCATTGTACAACCTTGGGGCACACATCCTACAGTACAGCCTTGCCACTATGTGACTATGAAATGTTTAAACCCCTCAAAAATTCACTTGGTGGAGAGAATCAAGACTAATGAACAGGTAGAAAATCCCCCCCAGCATAATTCATACTCTATTTTCTTTTATAAAAAAAGAAAAAAAACATTTTTTAAGCAAAGAAGGCTAGTTTTATTTGATCCACCAAAGTAATTTATATTACATACTTACCTAAAAGACCTCCAGACGGCGCCAGGTCATTTTCCATGAGCATTAAAGAAACTTCACTATCTAAATCACCACAGTTTGAGTCGCAATCGGTCGTGTCAGGAGACAACGTAAAGTTACGACTGTGCCCCACCTGTAAACCGACCTCAGTTTCGCCAAGATCACCACTGGATCCTGTCCCGATTGACAGATCCAAAAATTGTTTTCGTGTTCGGGGAAATCATGTTCCTGTAAAAAAATACCCACATATGATAGTTGGTAAATTTTAAGGTGAAAATGTGTCTACTTCAAACCATGCATCAATGCCAATACTGATCTTTTGTTTTTATAAAATTTATATTTTATTAAAAATTTAAAATATACTTATTCCGGTATAAACCGAAATTAAGTAGTCACCTAATTTACTCCTATATGGTTTCAGAAGATATTCCACTTGTTTTTTTATTAAAACGTACAAATTGTGTATTAAATTACCAATTTTACCCTGTATTTTTATAAACGATGTAGAGAGAATCACAAAAAAATTTTAAAACATGCAAATATAGACCATTTAAAAAAAATTATTAAATGTAATATCACTTTTGTATTTTGGGGAAAAAATATTCAAGATGTATTCACCAGAAGCTAAAGGACCAGTTGTGCTTTGTTTATAATATTTATAATATTTTTCCAATTGTAAAAATATATGGCATGAAAAAATATATACACAGTATTTAATATTAGACTATTATTAATGTAAGTATATCTGCCGCAATATTTGAACTTTTATAAAGTTTTAAATATTCGTCAAAACTTATGTTTTTTATTAAATATTAAATATTTGTAAGCTAATTTAGAAAAAGAAACCTAATACAATTAACCTACTTTAGTTTGCCCAATCATTAAAGTCTGGTTAATGTAATTACAATTGCATGTTTATTTTTTATACAGATTTGGCAAAGACTTAAAATAACAAGACATTATTTAACATAGTAGGGATAATAGGCCGCTTTACCATCCTCCGTGGAAGCTTATTATCTTAAAATCTCTGACGTCATTTATAATTTAGAAATCTTGCGCAACCATAGATAACCCACTGTTAGATCCGCAGTGGCAAGAAGCATTTTTCGTATTTTTACGACCTCGCACAGTAAACAAATCGAGAGTGGAGGAACATGCGCACTGGGAGGATACAACATCGGCGCTTCGTGCCCTCCGTCCGCGTTTTAACCGTGGCGCTCATTAGCTACCGTACTCCGAACGAGAAACCCAGAAAAGGCGTAAATTCTTTCCGATAATGCGGATAGCCTCTTTAGCGCCAGGCGCGTTCACCCTCGATTTGCTTGCGCACAAACCCGTTTTTTCGACCATGAAATGTAACTTTTGTTTCGCGCAGGTAATAACATTGGCAATTTATCAAGATCAGTGTGCGCAACTCGTTATTTAGGGCGTGGTGTGTCACCTGTCATATGTTATATGTCACCTGTCCTATGTCAAAAACCCCGTGACCTAAAAAATGGCCGTTATGCGTAGGATACTTGGGCTAAGACCTTAAACTGATTTGCGCAAACGCGAAAGTTTTAAGTCATACCGTTACGGCGCAATAGTATAGTATAGTAGCAAGCTTGGTAAGAGTATAGTTTGTAACAGTGCAAATAGCATATAGGCTCAAACAGTCGTTTTTAGGAATGTATTTCAATTACTTAAGCGAGTATCATTTTTCTGGCGCATCCGCCACATCTTATTTGTTAAACACTGAAAACTTAAGTTTTAAACAGGACCTTTGAGTACACGACTGCCTAGAGGCTTTTGTGCGTTATTAGTGTAAATTTTTGCGGATGAAGTCTGTTATTGGTTTATTTTTTTGGTATGGGAATCTTTTCGTGCCGATGAGTTGATAAGAGCAGCGATATTTCTCGTATCCTTTCAATCTTTGGCTTGGTAGCAGTGGGATTTCTAGATTATAGGATGTGGTTCTTGTGAACCTTTTAAGCCACTACCGTAGGTCATTCGCCCAAATGTGAATTATTATTCGACAGTGACAAATCGACTGATGTGATTTTTTGTCAAATGATTTTAGCTTTTATTGGTTTTAGAAAATTTTCAACGAAAATCTATGTGAAAACCATTATTTTCTTCCATCTTAAGCCAACAAAGGTATGTTTACTCTTCATAAATATATTGCTTTTCACCAATATTTTTGCATAATTCGTTTTTTTCTCGAAATGTCTAAACCTTACCTGTAAAAACACGTTTTTGCTTTTCATCGCCTAATTATAAATTATTTGTTTAAGATAAGGCGGTTTTTCTTCTTCCTCTCACTTCTTTCTTTCTGTTATTACCACGAAGGAGGGTTATTCCATGAGTAGCCAGGTTGTTGTTGGACAGCCTGTGATCTAACCCCACGAGCCAGAGAGCTAGACCGCGAGGCATTTTGTCTAAATCCACGTCTAATATTACGTATCTTAATTTAGACAATCTCATTATACCTTTTAGCCAAAGTTAGGTTATAAGTTCTTAACGCCAATAATCTCAAGTTTTAACCTGTCACTTGTCAAACCCAGCATGCCAGGCACTGGGGGCCCTGCACGCCAAGCTGGGTGCACGCGGAACTAGCGCAGGCTATATCGTGACGTTATAGCTAAATGTTAAAAGGTACTCTTTACATTTTTAATCAATGAGAAGTATAATTTTACCAATCTAGACTTTTCTAAACGTACCCCTTGTAATTTTAAGATCAAAGAATATGAAACGCCAATACTAACAAAGATATCTAAAGATTAGAAATAAAGAGTAGTGTTGTAGTAAGAATATATATTTTCAAATAAAAAAATATATATAAAAATATAAAAAGCAACCGTCGGTATGGGAGTGACATATCGTATCAGCTGTTTGTAAAAGTATATCAGCCAGTAATGCAATAACAAAATAAGCACCATAGTCACCCAATCCAAAATGTTTACATGCCGGCATTCGCGTTACTGTCTCCCTTGTCACACGTCGGCTATGAACGACAAAAAAATACCTGGTATACGGACGAGCCCTTCACGCCCTTATCGGCGATATTAAAGTGGCGTTAAGGGGGAAAAAAGGGTTACTCTGCGCGTTTTTAGACGCTGAAGGGGCTTTTGATGACAAGTCCTTTGATGCCATATGTAAAGCAGCTAAGGAATTCCGGGTCAACGACACTCTAGTCGACTGGATACATAGCATGCTAAAGACAAGGAATGTCACAGTCGCGCTAGCTGGGACAAGCGTCAAGGCAAGAGTCGACAGAGGATGCCCGCAGGGGGAGTTTTATCACCACTGCTATGGCTTCTCGTAGTAGACAGCCTGCTGGCCCAGCTAGAAAAAATGGGTGTTAAGGTGGTGGGATTCGCTGATGATATCTGCATTGCAGTGCAAGGTGATCACGCCCCAACCCTAAAGAGTAAGATGCAAAAAGCACTGAACATAGTTGACGAATGGTGCGGTCTCCGCTCCCTGAGGGTCAACCCTGGGAAAGCGGAGATAGTACTATTCACAAAAAAGAGAAGGATGATTATTGAATCACTTCAGATACAAGGCGAGGATATTGCATTCAAGGACCAGGTTCGTTACCTGGGAGTGACCCTTGACAAAAAACTCAGCTGGAATGAACACATCCGTGTACAAACAGAGAAGGCTAAAAATAGCCTCTGGGCGTGCCAGCGGATGATAGGTAAAAGTTGGGGACTTAAGCCGAGAGTGGTCAATTGGATCTACTCTGCGATTATGATCCCACAGCTTAACTTATGCATCGGTCGTGTGGTGGCCGGCAGCCACCAAGACCATTAACAAAAGCAGAATGGAGAAGGTGCTCAGACTAGCGTGTTTGGGGATTACGGGGGCATTCCGTACCACTCCCACAATGGCCATGAGCTACCTACTCTGCTTAGAACCCCCTGACATTAAAGCTAAAGAAGGGGCGATTAAAACTGCTTTTAGACTTAAATCAGGCTGGAGGTAGAAAGATAGATCGTATGGTCATGCGGCGGTACTCAGGGAGGTGGGAGGAAATGATATCTCACGGCCTGAGGGCTCCGATGTCATACCGAGAATCTACCACTTCCACAGAAATTATAAAACAAAGATCCCGGACAGAAATGAATGGACGGATCATATGAAAGACATTCTCACTCCTAAAGGACTTGTCTGGTACACAGATGGGGCTAAAAATAGGAGTGGGACTGGAGCTGGTGTGTGGGGTGAAAATCCAAGGATGGAGCTAGCCTTCGCCCTTGGAGATCACTCAACAGTAGTTCAAACAGAGGTGTATGCAATCTGGGCTTGTGCCAGATGGATCTTGGACAAGCAATACAGAGGCAAACACCTATATATATGCAGTGACTCAAGAACCGCCCTACAACTACTGAATAGGGTAACAATTGAGTCTAAGCTAGTTAAAGACTGTATAGAGACTCTCAATACATTAGCAGAGTCCAATACGGTCAATCTGGTATGGGTACCAGGACACACTGGTATCAAAGGAAACGAGGCAGCGGATAGACTGGCGGTAGCGGGTAGCAATAACCCAAACCTGGCAGTACCCTGCCCCCGGGCATGTCCGGTGGGGTCCTCAAGCGCTGGGCCAAGGATTGGACCAAAAGAAAGTTTGAGGAACTGTGGTCATCGGAGACAAAGATAATGCATACCAGGGCAATGCTTAAGGGTCCCTCTCAGGACCTTGCATCCAGATTACTGGGCATGAGTAGAACTCAGCTGAGGACTATTACAGGCCTGGTATCTGGACACTGGTATACTAAAAAGCACCTAGCCAGATTGGGTCTGGTAGCAGATAACATCTGTAGGTGGTGCGGAAATGGGGATGAAACCCCTTCTCACGTGATTATGGAATGTAGGGGTCTAGAGGGTCCACGAGAGGACATATTTGGAACCTACAAAATTGAATCCGAATCACTAAACCTTGCGGGACTGGACCTAGGGCGAATGCTACAGTTGGCACATAGCACTCGACCTGGACAAAGTACCGACACTCTAAAGGATATCCCCCTATAAATGAGATCTGCGTACAATGGCCAGCGCTGGCTGAGTGCGCAGCAAATATCTTAAAGAAAAAAAATCAAACATTTTTATACAAAAAAAAATGAATTAAAAATTGCGTTTAAATATGCAAACTTGTTTATTTTTACTTTTCTCGAAAATTTTGAGGTTAGGGTAAAATTAGTTATTACATAAGTTAGATATCCTGGAATAGCAGCAACCATGAAAGGTTATGTCTCTTACAATGATAATGAGTTAAATACAAAAACGCTGGTTGGAGAATTGAAAATAATTAAACATGGGACGCGGTGGACCCGAACAATGGACATTTAAATGTTTGTGTTCCACCAAGGACACTATTAGGTTTTCTGAAGGCTTTTAAAAGATACTTATAAATGTTAAGCACGAACTGATATTATTAAGGAGTTCTTCTGATAAAAATGCTATTATTAACACTGCCGATAAAGAAAATGTAGTAGTTAAAATTGAAGAGATTGCTTGGAAACTAGCACATATTACAGTATCCAATGCTGAATGACTAGAACTTTTACAGATTGTTGGAAGTGGAACCGAATTGGATATTGGTTTTAGAAGTTGGGAACTCACACTTACATCCTTCAATACCGATTGAAAAACATCTTACATGGAGCAATAAGACGTCGGTGCAGGTGGAATAATTTTAGGGTTTCAAACAGCTCGAAAGGGTAACTGCAAGAAAAATAGTATCTTATTTGATCCGTGTAATATATAAAATTCAAAACTAATTAAACTTTATTTAAATTGTGAATTTTATTCATAGGATAATTTAAATTTTGGGTTTTAAGGATGTATAATAGCTACTCTCTATAAAACAACTCAGAGTTTCAAGAAAGCTCCCACAAAAAGAAAACTAGCCACTTTTAACTCCCAAAACTTTAAAACTTTTGCGCCCTTAATTGTAAAAGACAAAATGAAATACTGAATTCTGGCATTATTGATGTAAGACTGGAGATTGAAGCAAAAGAAAACTTTCCCGCCAATACAAGTGCACACTGTTTAATTATTCATGCAAACTTGTTAAATATTCGCCATTAACAGGTTCTGTAAAAAGAGTTTAAATACCCTATTTTATAACGCATTATTATAATTTAAGAATTATTTACCATTATGGAAACAATGAATGTTTTTTTTTATTTAAAAATACATGTTTTGCTACACTGCTTTTTATTTCTAATGTTTATTTAAGTCTAGTTGGGTAAAATAATACTTCCGATTGGTTAAAAATAAAGTCTTAAGAAATTTTTCTCGTCTCTGATTGGTTTAAATTAGAAGGGATATGTTCAGAAAATACTATTTATAGAATAGTAGTCTAGTATATTTTAGAATAGAGTACATCAAAAGATTGCGCGCGATAAGGTTCTGCGTGTTGGGCATGAAGGGGGCCCCAGTGCCTGGCATGCTGGGTTTGCAAGTGATAGGTTTGACCTTGAAACCATTGGCGTCAACAACTATCCTTTTCCAAGTTTTCTACCATTTAGACTAATACTAAGGTCGCTATGATCAATTTACTATAGGGTTACCCTTCTCATCGCTAATTGATATCTTTCAACAGCTGTAGCGCCTTTATGATTTAGGTCACATGACATTTTACTTTTGACGTTTGACAGATAGTAATGACCACGCCTAAATACCGCGTTGCGCAAATTCCTAAATTTTAAATGACGTCAGAAATTTTAAGATAATAAGCTCCCCGAGGAACGGAGGATGGTCAACCGGCCTATTCTCCCTACTTAACATTTTACTTTTAATCCTGATTATAATGTTTTTAATAAAAATATTAACCTGCAAAAGAATAATTTTCCTTAAAAATAAATTTTAGTTCGGGTAAAATTTAAGTATCAGTGTAAGGTGCAGGCTACACCGGTGTGACCAGTTCCAGCGTAAATAAAATACTGTGTAATCGTCTTGAACCAGGACTTTCTATTAATTTAGATGCTTTGTTTTTTAAAAACCCTGAATGCCAAAGAAAACACAAAACACTACCTTCTGTTTAACTAGGCTCAAGTATCTTCAGTAATTTATTTGAAAAGGTGTATTGTTAACAATACTGATAACATAATAGACATTTGTAATAGCCATAAAACAAAACTAAAAATAAAAAAATAGTGTGAAAATTACAGTGAGAAAGTGTGGAGTACCTTATATCAGTGTTGGGATTATCACCCATATTGTATCATTTTTTTTAAATGGCCCATATATTTACGGCTTAAAAATCGGCAATTAAAACCTTACAGGCTGAATTGAATACAAAATTTGAAGTTATAATAAAACTGGATAAAAGATAAACTAACATGCCTAAAGAAAGAACTTACATTACTTGTTACATAACACATAACTAAAAAATATGCATTTAAGGTTTTGTCAAATCTTGACATTCACTGGATAATTTTTATGTTGGGGTAGAAACAGAAAAGGCTTAAGTGTAAATGGCACTTATTTTTTAGTATAAAAATGTTTTAAATAATAAAAACATATAGAAAGAGGTTTTTTGCTATATCAAATCTATTATTCCTTTACTTACTCAGATACATTTTGAATAAAGTAAACCACCGATTAATAGCATTTGTGGGTTATTATACTGCTATGGTGGAGTAATGCATAAATAAATTATTAACTTAACTTGTATCTATATTGTTTTATTTTTTTCTTTTAGTTATTGAAAACAGCTGGGTTTTATTGTTTTATCAACTGTACTAAGATATTTCTAATGACTGTAGTTTGGCGGATGTCGCATTTTGTTCAAAATGTAAATTAAACATTTCATCATTTTAACGTAGAATCATTTGGATACCCAATTAATGCACCACAGTAAAGGTATGAGTCCCAGTGAACAAAAGCAGTTAAAGAAACGAAGACATCAGGGCTAGACAGAAAAATTATGCCAAGTTGAATATAAACAAAAAACATAAACAATATGATATGCCCAAATTTTAAGAAATAAAAATACAAATCCTGGAATGGACTATAATTGATTAAAAAACGTAGGTAGTACCTACCGAAGTTGTGAAGACAACACAACCGCAACCAAATGTAAGTTATATCTACCGAAGTTGTGTAGACACAACTTCGTAGAAAACCGCAATCAAATAAAATCATCTTTATGCCAAGGTTTATAAAAAGGAGTGAAAGTTTTATTAGACCTTATCAATCCATGTTTCGATCGTTTTACTTAATCAACGTGAATGTTTAGCAAGAACATTAATAAATGGAATATTACATTTTTGTTACCGCTTTCAATATTAAAAACCACATATATAGTTAATTTACTTTAAAAAAACACAAACTAAAACGATAATTTAACAATGTAGTTCATATTAAGAGCCACATGCTAAATAACATTCTTTCATCTGTAGATATAAAAAAATAAAGGGATGAATCACAAAAGAAAACACCGTATTTTACCTTATTCTTAATCTAAAGCGTTTATGAAAAAAACATAGAATTGCTTTCACGACTGGACTAAAGTTAACATGGAAACACTAACGTTTTGCTTTTCCTAGATGTACTATTGATCAAAAAAAAATAATTATTTTTATTTCAAATAAGAAGGCAACTTTAACTGATATACTAACCGGTTTAAAGAAGTATTACTAAAGAGCTTAAAACAAAAAGGCACTGCGAGTCTAAACAGGTCTAACAAGGTATAACACGCTTTTAGGAAAGAAAATGAATAATTAAGTACATTGATGTATTACCTATAAAATCACAAATTTTCCTTATTAAAAAATTAAACAACCACGAAAAAGAATAGGTTTACAGTAAACCTATTCTAACCATTTACTATTAACCAAAATTACCATACATTTTTTTACTGAAACTATACTTTAAAATATATTTTTTTAAACAGAACTCGACTAGAATAAAAACACTTTTTTAGGAAGTGACATACTGCATGATAAAAAAATAGGACGAAACAAATACTTACACCCTTGTAACCACCTTGAGACATCTATCTTTTTATATTTATCACAGCTAAAACGTTTACAAGGAAACTTGCACAATTTTTAGACACAGAAATCTTTTAACATGTTTTAAAACATAGTTATATTAAAAGATAAAACTGGCCGTACCTAATTTCAAGGAACTTAGTAAAATTGCGCATGACTTCTGACGTTATCTATTATGCAGACAACAAAAAAACATGGGGGCGCTTGACCAAGCAAGAGCATATTATTTGTTCAAACGCCTTTAAGTAGATAATACCGTTGTATAATACAAAATAAAAACACATAAATCAAATAGTGATGAAAAATAAAACAACATAACTATAAATATTATGTTACAGCGTTATGGAAAAGTACTACTGTCGATTAGGCGAAAAATTATAGTTACTAAATGATTTAAATTGTTGGTCAATAAAAATAAGTTTTATTAAAAAAAAGATTGTGGGACTAAAGTTATTATAAAGGTGTTAATTAAGTATGTAGCCAAACCGGAAGTTGTTACTTTATACTCCATTTAAGAATAAAAAAGTTAACATAGGTCCTGAACGGCTTTGTTCAAACAAAGTAGTCAACTATTTTTTCTTACAGAAACTTAAGCTCAAGCTGAAAAATTATTAATGGAAATGTTATGATAGTACCAAATATGGAATATGTTCCTTGTGTACCATGAGTACTTTTTAGAAGAAATTAAAGTGGCTTTAATTTTTTTGTCTCGAAAACGAAGCTAGATCCGAAGAAAATACAAGAAACTAGAAAGTTGCATTTTTAATTGCCTAATCGAAAAAGATATAAAAAGTCAGCGGAGTACTTTTTTCTCAATAACAAAAAACATTTAAATATTCAGAAATGGTAAAATGTAGTGATCTTAATTATGTTTTACTCATAACCGAACACGAGTTTTTACATTCTGGGCAAAAAATTAAAAATGACCCTCAATTTATTGATTTATTTCAATGTCGCTAACATTTATTATTTTACTAGTTCGGCAAGTAAAATAAATAGTTTACTAGTTCTTTTACATTTTACTAAAATATAGACTTTTTTAACCATAATAACGGAGCCCACTGAGACGCCACTGGACCCAATAATCTTAATCTAGGAAGAGCTTTACAAGCGTCCTATTACAATAAATAAGTATACCAAATTAAATTTAATCTAAATCAGGTAAAGGATTTTTAAGATATTTAAAAATATACCTTTCTTTTAACTTTATCTAAGAAATGAAGCAAGTCCGGACATATGTCTATAGGAACTTTTTTCAGAAAAAGACAAAAGAAATCACCCCTTTAAGTTTCGTACCGTAGTTAGGAAACTCTCATCACTTCTCATATTTTTACCAATAAAATTTGATAACCGCAATATTAAAGCATGTTTTTAAACTAAAAGCAAACATTTTATTGAAAAAAATAAAAATAAAAAAGTTACAAAAAGAAAATAAAGTGGTATTCCATATTTAGTACTTCGCCTGTAGTCGATTATTAGTTGTTTACTTATGTGGGTTTACTTTTACGCGATTATAATTAAAATTATGGTATATATGAAATTATTTTTGATATAAAAAATAGTTTATTACCTTGTTTTTCATTAGTCGTTTTGTCCTAAGAATTCACTTTTTTTTAATTAAAAATAAATATCTTCTTAACTAAACACATTTTACTAACTTTTTTTCATTACTAGTCATCGTTTCTTAGCAATAAGTTCCAGAGTTCATCCGTATAGGTTAGGAATCACCCTAAATTTAGTCAAATTTACGTATGGGTTACGCCAAGCCACCATAACTAGAAATCAGAATCGAGAAAACTTAAAGAATCAATTTAAGAAGAAACAAAAAATTGGGTCCCGATATGCATATCTGGATTTGGACATGGGACAAAAATTGTACTTTTAAATCATGACAATTACAAAAGCAGCTGTTGTAAGCAATGATTTAAAGAGTAAAATGAATATCTAATTAAAACCGGTCCCTACGTACTTTCAATTATACTGGCGAACGAATTTTTGACCCCACACTGGAGGAGTTGCAATACGATGCTGGACATGTGCAATAAGCATAACAAAGAAGGTTTCCGATAGTCAAAATTAAATATAGTGTTGCCAACGCCGAAAAATCTGGCAACGTTTCAATCAAAGGGGGAAGGAGGAAATCCTGAAGTAAACAAAAAAATATTACATTCAAAAAAGTTAAGGAAGACAAAAACGACAAAAAAGTTGTAAAACAAAACCAAAATATAATATTCTCAAAAAAAGTTAAAGAGCCTGCTTTTCTTGACGCTTTTGTATACAGAGTGGCCATTTGAAAACGAAAGAGATCTAATTTGTGTAACGTTGGTGTAACCACTCAGCCAGGGTTGCCAAAGACCGGGGGCTTTTCCCTTTTTCAAAGAGGTTTGATGACAGGGGAAAAGGGATTTTTGAAGGAAAAAACAGGAATTTTTAGAGATTTAGAAACTAGTCTAGTCTAAACGCCATATACGTCCCTAACGTTAGGTATGTGTCTATTTTTTATTTTGCTTGAATTATGCACTTTCTTAATTGTGTATAAACACCTTTAGTTATATTCAATGTAAAATGATTTTTCATAGGCAATGTTTCCTATACTTGGCATTTAGTAGTTGTATAACTTTAGGGATTTTGGCTTTTATTACCCATAGAAAATTAAACGATATGTTGAAGCAATGACAATATTCAAAGTCGGGTGTACCCGACCCGTGTCGCCTTCCGACGAAAGGTGGAAGCGGTGAGCCGGCAGCCCCTGATATCGTTTGGCTCGAGTCGGAGCGCTCGTTGCAGAGGTAAATTGTAGGACAGTACTTAGCAGAATAGTGGAAGGTATTAAATACATTTTCTATGATCGATGATTCTGTTTCCATACCGGTATGAAATTTTGTTAATCCAACAAATAAGAGAACAAAAAAATCTTACGAAACGGAGATTTTTTCTTCAAAATTCCCCAAAAACGGATTTTTAGAAACACGCGGATCCTAGCACACCTGACAACACTTCAGAGACCGCGCTGTGGTTCAGCCGTTAAAAAAATATTTAGAATTTTTGGGCCCTCTGTAAAATCTTACTGCGCACATCCTTTCTTGTAGTGTGCGGTGCCCATGCAGGAGTGATTTTGACTTTTGCTGTATTTACCCATTTTTTAAAATCATTGGTTGTAAGTCACTACGCCGTCGCAAGCTATTAGCTATTAACAAAGGTTGGAAAGTATGACCAAGCAAATGTACGTCTAATTAAAATTAGATCTTTATAACCACATGCCTAATTTATTATAACATCCATAACTAGTAAAGTAATGTACAGTTTTGGTTACCCAAAGTCAGATTACTTTTATTATTTAACCTTTTATAAAATATATTATTTTTAACTTATGCTCAACGTTTACTGTACAAACTCGTCTATTACTTTTTAATTTACCAATGCGGTATAAATTTATCAAGAAATATTTTATGCTAATAAATAACATGCTCATAATAATAAATTAATAATAATGTCCAGAAATTTAATATATTTTGGTTTTATAGGTTCTATTAAATATTTTATGATTCCTCATAAAACTTTGTAATCATATTAGAATAACAATCGTAAGAATCTTAAATATCATTAAAACATTATTATCATCATTGTGTTATTTATGGTCTCTTACTTAGGCAAATACGTTGTAACATTTACTTGAAGTAGGGTGTTTAAAAATACTAAAACACTGCTAAATGTAAATTTGAAATTGTTTTTGCGTTAGAATGAAAGTTTTAAACTTCCGGAAATTCGTTAACAAAAATATTTTTAAAATTTCCTGTATTATGATATACCCCTTTAAAGTTTATACAGTAAAGACCCAATGCCCGTCGCTCTCCCTCTCTAAAATCTGATGAAATTTGGAACGATGGATCCAGAGATTATGACCAAGGTCTGCATGTTTTTATAGAATAATGACAACCTTAAATGAGGCGGTGAGAGCCAAAGCGGACCATGCCACAATTTAAAAAAATTTACTTTACGCGTATTTTCAATAGAATAAAACTTATTTATCAGAGCTAAAGTGGACTTAGTAAGCTACCACTATCCTATATTAACTCTTAGCCTACTTTGGCTCTGATAAATAAGTTTTATGCCATTGAAAATACTCGTTAAAGTACATTTTTTTAATTGTGAGACGGTCCGCTCTGGCTTCCAACGCCTCAAATGTCAACGTTGCTGGGCGCCATATTGGGAACATAACTTAAATGAAAAGGGGATCTCGTGGCACATTATTTTAAAGCTCCTGAAGAGTACTTCATCTTTATAACCCTAGACTAATACCTAATTTAAATGGCCATATTTCCGAAAGTAATAAAGTCACATATAATGAATGTGGTATTTTCCGAAAGCTCTTTAAATATCTCTCTGATGGTAATATTGGTAATAATATACAGGATAGGACAAAAAAAATTGTTAATGAAACACCCTGTATATTATATCACCACTAAAAAGTTCTTTAAAAGAGCTTGCCACAAGACCCCTCTTTTCATTCAATTTATTTTCCCGATATGGCGACTAGCTGTCACATTGACATTTAAAGTAAAAAAATGCTGATCTTGCTTATGTACCATTGTTTCAAATTTTATTGGAACCGTACGGTGGGTTTAGATTTTAGAAAGGGGAACGGACTTTAGGTCCTCACTGTATAGTTACCCACAAGTAAAACAAAGAACAGATTTAAAATTAAAATACGCTACTGTAAAATGCTACATTTGAGTTACCATATTTACGAATGATACTTATGCCCCGTGAAAATCAGATAATCCTACCTGTGAAGGAATATTGGAATTTGTAAAACATTTCCTTGGTGAATCGATTCGCATGCAAAAATCAGGTTCACTGCTGCGACCCTTAGCTAATCTTTTTCCTACATATGAATTTCCAGATTCACTTGCCTGTCGTCTCAACTCGTACTCTAAATCCTGGAATTCTGTTTCCAGTCGTGTATCTTCCTCTGGTGGACACTTGAAAAATTCTTCTAAGACTTTTCTCGTTTCTGAGAACTCGTACAGATAATCGAACGTGGATGTATTTGTGGTTGGTGAAGACGAATTTCTTTTCTGTATAAAATAAATTGTCGTTTTTGTTTAAAGAAACTTGGAAAAAAGATTATGCCTTTTGGATTAAAATCTACTGAATTTAAATGTGGTAAAAAGCCAACCGGTAGAGCAATTTATTTTTGAAAAAAAAATAGAACAATATTTTAATAGAAATTATGTGACTGCACAGGGTGTCCGGATTTCGTCGTAATTGCCAATATCTTTGTTAATATCAGAGATAGAGACTTACGGTTGTCGCAGTGTCGCTACTTTTTAATGAAATGAAAGCTTTAAAAGTTTTCTGCGTCGACATACAAGGCATTTCTTTATCATTTTTGGATAACCCTCACTACCTATTTCAGTTTTCTTGTAACTTAGAACAAAAGTAAAAACTAATCAGTAGGCAATTTTATGTAAAATCCGTTGGTATAGTTATATATATTTTTAAATATTTAATTTAAGTCAGATGGGAGCATTTCAAACATAAAAATTACTACTATGTAATGGTTGATTCAAATTTTTAAACCTTAAAACGAGGTTTTTAATTTTAAAATTGAGTTTGGCATAATGTGTCATGCTGTATACTTTATAACCAAAAAATAAAGATAGCCGTCAGACCATAATTTGTTTACATGCATCATTTAAGTTTTAACTAATTTATCCCGCCCAGCACGCACGGTCCCTTAAGTTTGTTTTTTTGTAACTAATAAAAAAATTGATGAAATTAGGGAACAAAGCCACAGCTTTTATATTCAATTTAGTGTCCAAACTTAGTACGTACCAATAACTTTTAGAGAAACACCAAAATAGCAGAAAACCGGATATGAAACTGTTACCAACATTATTCTCCATCCATCCATATTTTAGTTTTGATTTATAGAGCTTTAATTTATATGGGGTATTTTTTCTACGCTTGCCAAAACATTAATCTCCTCAAATTTTTGCCCAATAATTTTAGTTTTTACTTTTGTTGTAAGTTAATAGACAACTGAAAAAAAATGGATTACACCATGTAAAATCTTTTCGTTTCATCTTTCGTTTCAAATGTAGCAACACTTTGCAAAAACAGCAAGTTTCTATCTCTAAAATTAACCAATATACCCTATAAATACAAAGAAAACCGGACAACCTATAAATAGTGCGTTTAAAAAGACGCGGCAATAGTTAAAGGGGTGATCTCACAGGTTATTTTATGAAAAAAAGGTCCTATGAAGATAGGTCAGGAAATTCATTGCTTTCGAGATACGGGATGTAAATTGTTTTTTTTTTAATAACGATAAATAATTCAAAGTTCTTTTTTAAGGTTGGTAGCAAATTTTGATTTTTATAAAAGAAAATCAAAAATCATTGATTTTTTTATTAGGATTTTTTTATTTTTGTTTATTTTATGGTAAAATGAATTATCAATTCGCTTTTTAAAAATTATTTTAATGTTAGTCTAATAAAGAAGGATTTAATTTAGAGCTGAAATATTTACCAGAGCGAACTCTCTTGCAAAAAAATCCTGTCGAGTCTTGTTTCTAGGTACCTCTAACGTAAATGAAATAGAGTGGTGGTTATCACAAAAGGATAAGCCAGAAATAGCAAAACAGCTGCCAGTAATAAAACAGTTTCTGTGCGCAACTGCTTCATTTGCGTTAGTAGAAAGAGTATTTAGCATTTCAGATATTAGCGGGATAGGCAAAGAAAAAGAAGGACAACTTGTATTTTTGTTTAAACTATACAACGAAAATGTAGAACCATAAAGTTTATAATAATATACTTATTTTTATTTTTTAAGATGTTGCGCTGTACTCTGTCTGTCTATTTTTGGGAATATTTTTATTTTATGTTGGTAAATTTTTATATCGCTCAGAACAAAAATGGAATAAATAAAACCTTTTTGATTTAAATCACTTGATATAAATCAGCCCAACCCTGGTAGCGTTCATACAAGCAATAGTCGGCAAATTCTTTGTTCTCAAGATACAGGGTGTTAAAGTTGTAAAAAAAACTGGTTTTTGTAATTATCTTTAATAACTTTTTTCAATTTTGTTGTAATTTGGCAATGTTATTTATGACATAATTTGCATAATTTAACAATTGAGCAGCACCTGCACGAACATTTCCAACAAAAAAAATGCACACCACTGACGATGAAAATATGTGTGAGATTTTTTAATTTTCTTTAAAGTACTCTTTAAATGTTTTGAATCTTGTACAATTTATTGAACAAAAATCCACTTACTTGCATATTTCTAGATCATAAAAGAAACATTGGAGGATTTTTAAAGTCTTCCTTATAAGCAATTATGTGTTAACAACAACAAATACTTAATTGAATATCTAGTCTGAAAAATTTACCTAAAATAAGTGTTTTTTATTTTAAGGCTTTTTGTAAAGGTTTAGCACCCTGTATTTTAGGAATGAAATATTCGTGAACTCATGTTTAACTGAAGTTTTTTCCTATTTTAATGGGAGGATTTTGCTAAAGCAGTTTGGCATCACAACTGACAAACACCCTGTATTTTAATAAGGGGCTATAAATAGATTTAAAGTAATAAGTCCATTGACGTCAGAGGTACACCGTAACCAAAATTGATAAAAAATGTATTTACTGACTTTAATTAAATTTTAATATTTTTGCGATAAAACAAGTTAAAAACAATTTTTTGACTATTGAAACTGTCATATCTTTTTTAAAGGATAAGATAAATGAACATTTAATGAAATGGTTTAAAAGGTCTTTATACAGGGTGTCCGAAAAAGTAAGGTCAAAAATGATAGGAGGGATAGAGTGAGCCAAAATAATGTTAGTACTTCATATAAAAAAAAGTTCTATCGCGCTTCGTTAGGAAAATATCGACCTTCAAAGTTGGTATGAAAAACACTTATTTTAAATATAACTTTGAAACTGTTGCCACAGTCGCAATGATATTTGCACTTCTAAATAACCTCATAATAATGCTTCTTTTAATAGGTAAACGACTGGTCAGTAAGTCGGAATTATACAGGGTGCGACATTTTTTTATTTAATGTATGCATTTTTAACACTGCTGACGAATTCCACATTTTGCTTTAACCGCTTAATTCCTTCATCAAAGGTATACCTCATTTAAATCGATATCTTGGACCGTTTTTAAGAATATCGCATTTTAAGTCCAGACATTTAAAAGTTATAATTGAAGTAGGTTTTTATTATACAAACTTTGAAGGTCAATATTTCCCTAACGAAATGCGATAGAACTTTTTTTATATAAAGTACTAACATTATTTGGGCTCACCTCTATATTTTTAACCCCACCTTTCCGGACACCATAAATATATTTTTTTTAAAATAATTTTCTTTAAAGCTTTGGTTTTCAACATTTCTATATAAAGATGGGAAACCCTTTATAAATGAGCCAAGAACATTTTTTCATAATATATGTTGACATCATATTAAAAATAAAAACTGAACTAATGTGATTTACCAGAACCTTAAATTTGAAAAAGTAAGTTCTATATTTTGAAATCTTCTTAATTACTAAACTTCATTACACAGCTTAATTTGTGTAATATACATTTTATATTCCTAAAAATGTAAAAATGAAAGAAACAAAACCTGATGTTTTTAGCAGTAAATAGGTATCCTTTAAAATGGATGAAGTATCGATTAAATTAAATATTAAACAATTAAATAAATTACTACCCATATTAAAATAGGGACAACGAAATTAAATTAAAAAAATGCTTTACATTATTAAACTACCTCCAAAAAAATGTCAGTGAGTAAAAATACTTGTTACTATAACAAAAAAAAAACAATTTTCCACTTCCAAATCTAACCACCCCTTAAAACTACCCGTCTAAAAAAACCAACTGAAGATACAAAGGCGTAATAAAGTTTTTTCTAAGATACGATTAATTATCTAGTAACCTAGCTGAGTTTGTCAAAAATTTAAAATAATCCATAGGCTTTTGAGGAGCTTCAAATCAAATGCAGCTTTTGATAAAACACAATTTTAAGAAAACTAGTAACATTGAGTAGCATTTTAAAAATTGTGTTTTATAAAAACTGCGTTTTGATTTGGGGCTCTTCATTTATCTTTTAAATCCTAATACCTTTTAAACAAACGACATATTCAACCAAAATTTTTTCAAATAAAGATCAACATTTGCAAAAAGATACAAAAAAAAACAAAGAAGGGAAAATCAAACACAACAAAAAAAAACAGAAGAATATAAAATTATATAATCTGAAACTGATAAAAAACGAATCTATACTTAACTACTCAACCAAAATTCACCTTTAGGAAAACAATGCCCAGAAAGCAACAAAAAAAAATTAAGACCAGGGTGAATCAAATAAAAAATGTGTGCAAATGAATACATAACCAAAAAAAAATAGATAAATAATAAACTTGAGTTTGCCAAACTAAACCAACAAAGCTGACACAAAATTCCACGACAATATACCAAAACAGCACAATAAATTTTAAATATTTTTACTGGCTAGGATCACGGTTGCATAAATTATATTTTTAAAATATTTATTGTTGCATTGTGTACGTGTTATAATAAACCTAACATATCAGAAAAACTTGGCATAATATTAGGTTTTTAAATTTCATAACATATTTATATATTAAATTCCACAATCTTGACTTGACCCAAGCATATCATCACTGCTTTAATATCGTTTTGTGGAATTTAAAATGGTAAAGCACCTAAAAATTCTATACTCACGCATGTCAAAAATAATAAAATCTAAATGGGTACTGTAAAAAATAGGCAATATATTTCTTCTAACTTTTTAAGAAATGCAATACAACTTAAAAATATTTTTGTAATAATGACTTCCGTAAAAATCATACTTTGTAAAAGAAATAATTAAGATTTTTTGTCTAAGCCTTAGGGGATTTTTGGCTCATGTACAGGGTCTCCGGATTGACAATAAATTATTTTTCACGGCCCTCTATGTTTCTGACATACAGGGCGAAATTCATTTTTTCCCATTTTCGGACTCCCCTTGTATTTTAGGTGACTTGTACCTTAAAACAAAAGTAAAAAACTAATATTAGTAGATAATTTTACGTAGAATCCAGTGGTGTAGTTAGATTTTTTTTTAATTTTATGTTTTTCGAGATAAGAACCGAAACATATGATTTTTTTAATGGAACACCCTGTATATTTTTTATTTAATAAATTATAGCGGTTGAGAGCTTTTCATAAATGTATAATACCTAATAGTTATTTTATATTTATATACCCTTAATTGAAGTGTTTAATTTTAAAATTGAATTTAACAGTTGGCCCTGATATACTGCTTGAGCAAGCAGTTTTGGTACATCAGCGAGTAATAGAATAACAAAACAAGCAGCATTAGTCACGCATGTTGACATGCCAGGATTTAGTTATATTGTCTCTTTTCCTCACATTGCCTATGTGTTATGTTATTTAGCTGAACCTGAAAACTTCATAACGAAAAAATTAAGTAAGCCATCAGTTCATAATTTTTTTAACTACTTTACCCGCCCAGCACCCCTATTCACCCCTTACTTCCTTAATTTTGTTTACTTATTAATTAATTAATTAAAAACTGAACATTTTGGATCAGCGCCAATGTCTTTATACTCAAAACAGTGTCCAAATTTAGTATGTTTTCTTAATTTGGATTTAAAACAAAACAATAGAAAACCTGTAAGAAACTAATACCTTTTAAATTTAAACTACAGTAATAATTTTGGTTACAGTATGATTCACAGTTTCTTACTATTTTGTTTTAAATTACATACTGATTTTGGACACTGTTTTCAGTATAAACATATTGGCCCTGATTCAAAATGTCCAGTTTTTAATTATCTAATAAGTAAGCTAACTTAAGGAATTAAGGGCTGAATAGGGGTGCTGCGTGGGGTAAAGTAGTTAAAACTTTTATATTGCTGTAAAATTTAAGTCTATATCATGGCCCACTATACAAAATTCAATTTTAAGATTTCAAACATCAATTTAGGGTCTATAAATATAAAATAACTATTAAGTATTATACATTTTTAAAAAGCTATTATTCGCTTCAATTTAATGAATAAAAAAATGATACAGGGTGTTCCATTAAAAAATCATATTTTTGGTTCATATCTCGAAAAACATAAAATTTTTAGAAAATCCCACCACACTACTGAATTCTACGAGAAAATATCTACTAATATCAGTTTTTACTTTTCTTGTAAGTTACAAGACAACTGAAATACGAGGGGGTCCGAAAATGGGAAAAAATGGCCTCAGAAACGAAGAGGGCCATGAAAAATATTTTAGAGCCATCTTTTGTTTTATTAAAAAGTAGCAACAGTTCGCGAAAACCGCAAGTCTCTATCTTTAATAATAGCCAAGATACCCTACAATTGCAACGAAATCCGGACACCCTGCACATATGCATTTATCGTCTATATTACCTATCAACTCAATTCACAAATCTACCGTGCAAATGCAAAAAGTCTAATCGCAAAATGGATTATTTCATGTTTTTACATTGTTTTGATGTGCAAAAAGATTTTTTAATTTTGATATTTAAATGGTGTCTTTAGGGGACGTTTTAAAGTAAGGACGTTGACAAAACAGTCTATTATCAAAATGGATAAAACAGAAAATGTCTATTTTCTCAAAACAGTATTTTTGCGAATAGACTCTTTTGCCTTTGCAAGGTAGAAATATATACGTTAAATATATTCTTTATTCTTTACATAATTAACAATAACTCTTGAAATTAACACAGAATGTTGTTACGCCCCCCGCGCATTTATTTTTTTAGTTGTGTGCTATTATTAAAACCTCAAAAAATAACTTCTGGTTTAAGTTCATATAAACAGATGTCCTAAACCTCTTAACTTTTGAGATACAGAGTGTTAAATTTTCATAAAAACTCTATTTTTTAAATGTCCTAACTATTCTTTACCCAATTTTGTTTTAATTTTACAATATTAATAATGACATAAAGGGGTAATTTAGCACTAACTTAATTACATTTATTATGTCCAGTGGCGATGGCATCTGTAGGGGCAACTAAAGGAATATTTCCAACAAACACTGCCTGTATAAATGTGTGAAATTTTTTGTAATTTCTTTACATTAAGCAAATAAAAATACTGCTTTTATATCTTTTATTATTATTTTTTAATATCGAGTTTAGTTAAAGAGAAAAAAAAATTCACCTAATTGCATATTTTTAGACTATAAAAGAAGCATTGCGGTATCTTTTTCTTTTAAAAATTAGGTTTTATAATTTTTAATTAGTAATTATGTAACAAAAATAATAAATACTTATTTAAATAAAGTTTATATCCGGTATAACAGTTTTTACTAAAATAAGTGTTTTCGAAATTTTTGGTTTTTGAAAATTTTAACACTCTGTATCTCAAAAGGTAAGACGTTAAGGACATAGGTTGATATAAACTTTTCCTCCCAAAATAAAAAGAAATCACCTTGTTTTTTCAGCCATCAATTAAATTACCTATGTATGTATGTATGTGTAATCTTTATGATTTTTTTATGATATATAAAACAGGGTGTTTCTTTTCAAAATGGCTGCCAGAAAATACTTTAAATTCTGTTTTAAATACATTTTTTTACTAAGTAGGTTGTAAAAATAAAATAATCATTTATTTTACTTTTATATGTAGTGATATATTTAGTTTTCTTTAATAAATCGCTTTCATTTCGTAATTTTAGTTTTTAATGTTTTTAATGAGATAAAATTCAAAATTTTTCAAATATTTTAAATGGAAACACCCCTATTTTATTTTTATATTCTAAACTAAAATCTCTTTTTATTGACATATCACAACCTGTTATTTATTTTTAAGATGGCGGCCATAGTTCATTTATTCGCAACATTCGAATAACGAAATTCATATCATATAACGGAAGCTTTCACGGCCTTGGTCAACTAAGGAATCTTGGTTTCTGGGTTTGGACACGAAATTACGAAAAGTAAGACTTACTTCACTTAGTGATTTATATGGAAAATGGAATATATTACTACCTGTAAAAATAAAATAGGTCATACTTCTCTTTCCACAGCCCGCTTATCAAAAAATATATATTGAGAGCAGAAATAATGGCGTTACTTGATTTGCTTTATTATTTGGCGGCCATTTTGAAATAAAACTCCCTTCATGATGTATCATTAAAAGGGAATTTTATAAAGAATACAAATAAGAAAGTTTAAGAAACTTCCGATTAAACCGGAAGTGAATTTTATGATAAAAATGTCAATTCATTAAATAATAATGCTGTAAAATTTTTATTACTTTCTTAAAAACTAAAAAAAGGTAAAAAGTTGGGGAGTAATAAATTGTGTAACCCGTTATACAGGCTATTACAAATTCGAGGAACACCATTAGGATCTCGGAAAGGGTAAGAGATACAGGGTTGGTTAATTCGGAGCAAAGTTCTGAATTTTTATGCTTAACAATATTCCATTTTTAGAATTTGCAGCCGTTCCGGAATTATCCGGCAAAAACCGAAATTTTGCAAAACAGTTTTTATTGCTTTCTCGGTTTATTTAAGGAAATATTTTAAAACTAACGACACATTAACATTGCCACTTTTTCTGTTCTATAAAATGATATCACTAAATTTAAAATTCGACGTTTTGTCTTTGAGCCACTATCAACTTTGTTTTTTTAAATAAGCGGAATATTTGGTTTTAAACCTAATAAACTCGCAATTTAATTCTAAAACCAACGATATATCACACTTTTATGCGACGTTTCAAACCGATCAACCATCACCATTCAACATTTTGCCATTATAAATAACTATTTTACCACAAACGTTCGGGGAAATTTTCGTTTGCAGGTAAGTAGGCATCCATTTTTTATGGCAAGCTACGATCAAGTTGATAGAGGCGTTTGATTAAATTAAATGCTTTATTTTATTACATATAAGTAAATGTATGTAAATTACCTTAATTCTTGTAGCTTGTTTGTTAAATTTTAAATAAACAAATTATTAAAAGAAATAAAAATGAGTTATAATAGAAATAAATGGATGCATACTTACCTATCAATGGAAATTTTTAAAATCGTTAGGAATAAAAACGTAATTTTAGTGGATGATAGTTTTTTTGTTCAAAACGTCGATATATCGTTGTATTTGGAATTAAAATACGAGTGTATTCAGTGTAAAACCAAATACTCCGTCCATTAGAAAAAACAATGTTGATGATGGTGGCTTAAAGACGAAACGTCGGATTTTAAATTTTGTGACATCATTTAATAGAACAGAAAATGTGGCAATGGTAATGTGTCGTTAGTTTTAAAATATCTTTTTAAACAAACCGAGAAAACAATAAAAACTGTTTCGCAAAATTTCGGTTTTTGTCGGATAATTCCGGAACGGCTGCAAATTTTTAAATTTTTAAAACGGAATATTGTTAGGCATAAAATGCGCAACTTTGTCCCAATTTAACCAACCCTGTATCTGTTACCGTTTTCGAGATCCTAATGGTGTTCCTCGAATTTGTAACAGCCTGTATAAAAAAGACTATTCGTCAATTTTTTACGAATTGCATTTATTTTTGAGAATAAAGTAATGAGTTTTAAAAAGTAAATATTTAGATTTTTTTATTTTAAAGATGATCATCATTACTTAATTCCATGAAGGACTGTTAAGTAGTTTTAACAAAATATTAAACCAGAACATTTGACTAATAATTTTAAAAACCTAAACAAAAAGTGCAGTACAAATTACAACAAATATTACTACAAAAATAATTGGGATTTCTCGTCAAATGGAAAAATGTTTTAATTTTTTTACATAAAAAAACTAATAAGGTTTTTGTCGCAAAACAGTTGCCGTTTTTGGGAAATATAATGTAATAATAAACATTGTAAGTAATAATTAAAATTAAACTCATTTAAACTGTATTCTGATAATAATTCTGATAGCGATTCAAAATCTATAAAGGAAATGGCAAAAACATGGTTTTAAAATGTGTGTAATGGAAGTGTTACTTTTGTTTCTAAGCAATTTATATTTATGAAATATATAACAGTATTTTGCATAAAATTCTCCACGCCACGCGAATGTTTTCGATAATTTCTACTTATGTAAGCCTTATTATACGTCAAAGCATAAAATACCACGATCAAAAATGAAATATCTGCGAAAAAACAGCAAAGCAAGAAACTAACAAACAATGTGGCAACATTGTGCTCATACAAAAGTCCCTAATTAACACTTATGAACGCATCAGAAAACTTATTAACCTCATCTGCACATAAAAATTTAAAATATTATTTTTATAAGAGACATAAATAGTATTTTTTTTTATAATACAAAAATTGATGCATGTAAGTAACGCACAGCTTGAGCAGGGAATTTTCGTTGAAAAAAATTGAAACTACACTTGCGGAAAAAGAAAATTGGATGCGGAATACCATTTAATTCAGCTACTTCTTAAAAAACAAGAAATCACAAAACTACACTGATCTAGTTATAGAACTTATAAAATTTTGCATGACGTTAGGTTACAACATGTCAGTAAAGAAGCATTCTCATTTTAAAAACAACATAAAATTTAAAAAAATGATTTTTTATTAGTTCTGGTAGTTTCCTGCGTACTATATCCATTAGAAGTGATTATATTTTTTTAACCTTTGCTTTATGAACTTGATAAAATTTTCTTCAAATTTATATACAAAGTGATGTAATGTGCATTTACTATTTTTCTAAATAGATTGTCACATACAATTTAGCCCCACTATTCTTAGTCAACTTAAAGACAGTGGGGGACAAAAATATTAAATTAAGGCAAATTTACGCCATTCATATTTAGTAATAAATTTAAAATTATGCCTATTTCCTCTTTAGAGACAAAATGCTAATTGGTAAAGTTTTTAACACCTACAAAGATTACTCACATCTTAAAAGATTTTCTAACAGCTCTCTATCTTCCATCATAAATGCAATATGAAAAAATTTCGCAGAAGAGCGTACATGAAATAAATGCAACTAAAATAATGCAGAGGAAAGCAAACTTACATTATAGGAATTATTTTCCATGTTGACATTACTTTCTCTGTCGCTTGGACTAGGACTAGTAACAATTCTCTGTGGGAACCCCGGCCTAGGAGGGTAAACACTAGGAGACGCCAGCAAACTTTGTGCACTTGGTAATTGCATATGAGAATTATTTGTCTGTCTGGGGCCGTATCGCCTCGGTGAACCCTCATATACTGCGATTGGTAAGCTACCAATAACCTTAAAGAAAATAATTGACCGATGTTATTAAAAATTGACATAATATGGGGTTTCAAGTATTTCTTTATTTTTCCCTAAGATTTGGATTATATTATAACAACATCAAGACACAGTTATCCAGTATAATTTAAAACCAAGTAAATTGAAAATATCGATAAACAGAAAATGAAGTTTAAGGTTTTTTGGAGAAAATTTGAGGTAACTTTCTAATTTAACTTAATTTTTAAAAATGGGGTAGATAATCATGATTTACCCTAAAAACGGTCTAAAAATATGTATTGTACAAATAACTTTTGGGTAAAATGGAGATAAATATTTACTCTTTTAGCCAGAGAAATTTCTTCAATTAAGAAAATAGTAATCCCGCTGTACAAAGAAAAACCCATGTAAGTTGACTTGCTTCGGTGGATTTATAAGCCACAATTAAAAAGTATGTGTACAGATATACTTGCTGGTTTTTTTAATACTTCGTTTTGCAACGTTACTTAATTTATGCTGTACTAACTTACCTGCTTTTTTAATAGCAAAATTAAACTCTAAAAGAAGGTAAAGTAATTTGTTTTTTGGTTTGGAAAATTTAACTGTGTTTTGTTCAACTCATAGATACCTACATTTAGATCAGCAGTGACAAGAAGCATTTTTCGGATTTTTATGACCTCGCGCAGTAAACAAATGAATGGGTGGACGAACACGCGCACTTAAAAGCGGTGGCAAAATACAAACACCGGCACCCCGTACCCTCCGACCGCGGTCTGACCGTGACGCTCATTAGCTACCGTACTCCGAACAGAAAACCAGGACCCTGTCGACAAATTCTTTCCGATAATGCGGATAGTCTGTTTGGCGCCAAGTGCGTTGACCCTCGATTTGCTTCCGCACAAACCCGTTTTTTCGCCCATGAAATGTAACTTTTGTTTCGCGCAGGTAATAACATTGGCAATCCATCGAGATCAGTGGTTCAAATATACTTACATATTTTGACTAGAGAAACAACAGGTAAGATAGAAAAAGCCATCGACTTACATGTTTGTTAATTTAGAAAAGTGACTTATTAAACTGGTATTTGGAAATCGACTTAGCAGGTTTTTCAATTTCACAAAAGACAAGCATATGGTTGGTTTTAATGAATAAACTAAACAGGCAATTACCTTAGTAACTTTCTCACTGTCGACATTATTTGTATTATAATTATAGGTGGCAGTAAAACTACTTTGATCGTTTTCGTGATGTTCATGATGGTCTTGCTCATGCTGTTTCTCTTTATCACCATTCCAACTCTCGCCTATATCATCAAATACTACTACTTCCCGGGAAATGCCATGTTGGATGGACTTATTGGCTTCTCCACAGGGCTTTGAGATTCTTTTTCATGTGTCATTGAACATACCTCGGATGAAAATACGGTTTCAGTATATTCACGAGAATTTCGAACCTGCAAATTATATCTTAATGTAAATTTAAAAAAAAAACAGTGGATTACCAAAAATACCTCCATACCCAGAAAATTTAGTTACTAATAACAAAAATATGTCTATATTATCTAAATGCTTTTACAGGGCTATTAGAATAAGGTCAGTTATTTTTTCTTAATGCCCAAATCGGGTATGTGCCACCATTATCTTTAACTTTTAGGTGGCAAAAAGGAACAATTAGGAAACAAGGAATAAAAGGAAAATTAACCTACACAGGTACTTGTTTTTTTTTCTAATTATATATATTTTAATTTAACAATTTGGGTTAATCTTATACTTCTTTCCCCTAAAGTAAATAAAAATATTTTTTTATCACTGAGATATTTAAAACTGCTATTATTAACAAATTTTATTATCATAGTATCTGCTATTTATCAAAAAAAAAGGACTTTTCAAGAATAATGAAAATAAACATTGCAGTTTTGTACATGTTTTCTTATATATTACCGCTAAAATAATACTACTTTTTTAAAACTCTTCTCTTAACATAAAACAAATAGCTAACATACCTTTTTAACTTCATTATTTTTACCACGAAGTTCCCAAACACCCTGTTTCATTGGTGACTTTGGGTCCTTTTTCCCCATCTTCCCCAAAAATTGACTACTTCTTGATTTCCTAACTGCTTTTGTCCTGTTTTGTGAATATAATTCCCTACCACCTGCTATTTCAATTATCCTTAAAACAAAATTTAATTTTAAAAAACTTTTTCAGCAAAAAACAATATACTAAAAAAAATACATAAAACAAAGAACTTACGTTAAATTCTAAACCCCATTTTTAATTTTACATAATAATAGCAGGTGTAACAATATGAAATGCGGATTTCAAACAACAGAGTGTACTAATGCAGTTGGCGCTATTATGATTTGACACTGCACCATTTTGTTATGATATCAACAAGTTTCAAATGCGCACTAGTGACTAAGTCCGGTTACACATAAGACGTAGAACCACTAGCGTAGAAAAGGAGGGGGAAGCATCCCCCGCAGGAAGGTTGAAAAATTTGTAAGGGTTACAAATGAGGTTATAAAGTAGAGTTAACTTTGAAAAACCTTTTAATAGCTTTTTGGTAGTAGTTTGTGCAAATGGCATGTTTAAGTACAATAAAAAAAAAAGTAAATATATTTTTGAGATGAGCACCTTTTCCTTTTTTTTTACTTTTTTTTCTTTTGCTTTTTAAAATTTTTGGACAATTTTTAATTTTGTCATATAAAACGAGGTTTAAACAAACTTCATCCTTTTCACATGCAGGCGCGTACATCTATCAACGATATATATATTATCAGACGTAGGGCGTAGAGCGCCTTCTACGTCTCATGTGTAACGGGACTAACTGAAAAAGTGTATGTTATATTGTTATCTTTAATATGTCGAAATTTCTACAGAACATCGTTGTTTTCTCGTTCGGTACAAGAGGAGGTCGATGATATTTGTTTGGTTGGATCATATGAGTCTGCCCTGTTACATACACAAATTTGATTCGTTCGCTACTTGAATATCAAAAGAGGCAACAAAAAGTAATTTGTTTTCATGAAAATGCTTCATCACATAAGGAATTGATTTGCGACACATCGGAGCCACTCGATTGAAAAATTCTACCTCATGTAGCTTACTCACCAAACTTGGCTCTTTCCAATTAACCGGTTTGCACCGATGTCGCGGACTTGCTGTGCAGCGTTTTGGTTTATCGGAAAATATTAAAAAATGGCTCGCCTAATTTTGCGGCAAAGCGAGAAGATTTATACTGGCATGGTATTTACAAATTACCAGAAAAACAAAATAAATAAAAAATGAGGGATCACAGCTTGAATAAGGCACTTTTTGTCAATCTACCGAATACAACGTGTTTTTTCTCTTAAAATTCGCATTTCATACTTGTACACCCATGAATATTCGAATTAAAAAAACTTGTGCATATGTAAAACTATTGCAAGGAGATAAACGGTTTTTTAAATACGCAAGTTTTAAAATGTATTTATATAGGTATTTAATTTATTTAAAGAAATACTTTAAAGGCAAATCTTTAGCAAATTTGTATTTTTTTATCCGAATTTAAATAATAGTTCTTAAAATTTAGGTATTTATAAATTGCTGTATAAATTGTGTATTTTATTGCCATTGGTTATTTCTTAGATATAATTAATATATTTATAGTTGTTCTTATCTGGTTTAACAAATCAAAAAAACTGCTTTTAAAACGAAAATATAACTAGGAAGTGTGTCCGCTAAGTGTGCAACAAATGGAAGAGACTTATTTTTCAATCCTACGAAAATTTATTTTTTTATAAAAGTTGCTGCATGATCCTAAACTATATTGGCAGTGTTAGTCCAAGGATACACAGGGTAAATCAAAAAATTAAAAAGTACTTAAAAGTATCCCTATTTTAAACATTTTATATGTTCACTAATATTAATATTATTTTTGCCTTGTTTAAATGAATATTAGTAAAATTCTAGAGTTCTCTCAAATATTCTTGCAAGACACTTAAAGTTGGCGGGGTATAAAAAATCCAGGTAAATTTTGCAAATCTACTAATATTATTCTTAAGCAGTCAGTTTGATAACCTACCCTGGATATCATTGAACTTTTAGTAAAACTAACTCTTGCAAATACAGCTTTGGACTAAGCACCAAGTTTTATGTTTTTTTATAAATTACAAACTTAAAAAATCCCATTTGTCACTCCCTTAATGGAGCACATTGTATAGTACGCAGTAAATATGGAGAAACTATACACGTCGTGCAACTTTAAAACGTTCATTGTGAAATGTTTGCCAATGTGTGGAAAGGAGACGGTTTAAAGTAGAACAAACCGAGTAAAATGCGTCATCTTAGTATATTATATAATAAAATGAATGTTTTTATTCAGGCATCCTTTGTCTAATATTTACCTGTCAGTGTTTAACACACATCAAATCAATTTGAACGGATCGAGCTAACACTACGTGTATATTTTTTTGTCAAATGTCTATACAACAGTGGTTCCCAACCGCTTATCGGCAAAAAACAAAAAGTAGTCCGCGATAATAAAAAAGGAGATTTTTAAAGATTTATTCAAAAAAGAAGAAAAATGGTATCCCCAACTTTTTAAATGTTATCGATTTCAGAATGCAAAATGACAATGTATTATCCATAGCCAAAAATAGCTTTCAAAACTTTGTTAAAGACCTTAATATTGCTAAAGATTTGTGAGACTATGTTAAAAAACTCCGCCCAAGGCTCGTGCGGGGATCGCCTACTGCTAAGCCTCCACAGGGCAGAGCGGTGGGTGATTGTTACGGACTTTAGCTGGTCCCAAGCCCAGTTAAGGAGGAAGGAGCACACCCACACCTATTTACACAACACACCTGCTCACCATCGATAAGAGGGTGAGCTGGCCACACACACACGACACACAGTTTACACAACCCAAAGCCAAGGTGGGGCCCGATGGGCCATGGTTAACGTGCCGAGGGCTTGTATGGCCGCAGGGTCACATGCGGTCTCTAACGTTCCCCCAGGGGTACCAGGCGACACCCCTGTATGCAGCCTTATCTCATGTCAAGCGGGGCACTGGCATGGATCGAAAGTTAATTCCTCCGCTACTCGTGGGACTAATATGGGTAGTACCATAGGGAAAAAAAATAACCAAAGGCGAAGGCAAAAGCCACGTTCAGGCTAGGCCAAGCTTTAGAGCTAATTTCTAAAAGAAATCGAAAAGATGACGGATGAGGAGGTCCAACTGTCCAGTCTTTCCGGCATGAAAGAAGCCGAAGTGGCATAGGAGAGCGGCTCCGAGGAGCGTCTTATCCGAAATGGCGTCAGTCCGACTGATAAGGCCTTCGACCACCCAGCAACAGGACATCGCTAGAATGGAGGAGGATTTTTAAGGAGCCGCTCCCCCAGTCCGACTGCACCCTAAAGATGGAGCTAATAAAGGTCTCAGGCGAATCTCCACCATGCAAAGGCAGCTTCCGCCATAATTGGTAGGAGATTCCAAAAGAAGGTCTGGATAAGTCGACTGACGACAAGGAGGTGGCGTTGGCGACATTCTTGGACATAGAAGGCGCGTTCAACAACGTACCAACTTTTTACTTATGAACGCGCTAAGGAACAAAGGTATCCCCGACACGGTCCGCAACTGGATCGAAGTCAGCCTGAGGAATAGGGTCATTAGATCCACCCTAGGCGCAGTAACAATGGAGGCTAAAGTGAGGAGGGGCTGCCCACAGGGAGGCGTTTTATCGCCATTATATTGGGCAGTCCTGTTAGATGAACTTCTTAACAAACTGACTGGTGAAAGGTACAACTGCCTGGGGTATGCGCAAGACCTGGTCATTGTGGTCAGTGGGGGTCATCTAGGATACATATCAGGCAGAATGCAGAACGCCGTAGACATCGTTGATGAATGGTGCAAACAGGAGACTTTCAGTCAACCCTCATAAGACAATAACAGCTCCTAATACAAAAAGAAGGGCGCTGGAAGGATTAAAACCTTACAGGCTCAACGGAGTAAAAATCCCCTTTTCAAAAGAGGTCAAATATTAAGGCGTCATCTTTGACCAAAAATTGACCAGGGGACCACACCTAAGCAAAGTCACTCAGAAGGCAAAAATTACCCTGGGTAGATGATGATGAAGAAAATTGGGGACTCAGTCCGACGATGAACCTGTGGATGTACAAAATGGTTGTTAGACCAATGATAACCTACGGTTCAATTGCCTGGGTTGCAATGACGCTACATAAGACGGCAACAAGGCAATTACAAAGTATACAAAGACTTGCTTGTCTATGTATAACGGGGGCCATGAAAACAATCCCTACTGCAGCTCTGAAAGTGCTGCTTAACCTACCGCCACTTTACATATTCCTCAGGGTGAAGTGAAAGCGGTACACTAGCGTCTCAAACAAGGCCAGAGTCTATTATAAGACAGAAAAGGGCCATATAATGGAGATTCAAGGAGGACCAAGAAGTCACCTCACTGTGTGAGATGCCTTCGGACAAAATGGTACCAAGCTATTGGCTTAACAAAGGTTTTCAAACAATTATACCACATAGAAAGGACTGGGAGGCAGGCTCTCCCGTTAAAGCCGACCTAATCTAGTATACAGATGGCTCCAAAACGGACAAAGGGGTTGGAGCAGGTATATATGGAAACAAACCGAGGACGAAAATAAACATTGGTCTCGGACAACACCCTACAGTGTTCCAGGCGGAAATTGTACTGGCAACTGGCAAAGAAGGATGCTAACAGAGCAATGATAGGCCCCGAGCCCTACTGTGGTATTCCGTCATGACAAATAAGGTCATCTATTAGATCATGGATCATGAGGGAATCCCAAGACTGGTGGATAAGAACAACAGGACAGCGTCAGGCGAAAAAATTCATAAAGGCATACTCGCCGGAATTTACCAAAGACTTTCTAAATTACAACCGGAAGGGAATAAGAATTATAGTGGGTCAACTAACAGGTCACTGCAGACTAAATAAACACCTGGAAACAATAGGCCTAGCAGAAGAAAACCTATGCAGGTTCTGCCAGAAAGAAGAAACCGCAGAATACATATGGTGCTACTGTGAAGCCCTTTGTCGTCTGCGGTTTGCAAGGCTGGGTGAGGAAAAACCTAAAGCAGCAACATTTACCGTCTGATTAAAAAGACCGACTTGGATAGTGTGCTCTAACATAGGGATGAAGGATACACAATAAACGTAAGCAGTGTTAGAGGATTACAATCCACCTTCAAGCTAATCTAATCTAATGTAAAAAAAATAAACAAACACAAAAGAAACTTCCTAAAAACCAATGTAATAAAATCAGTCGAATCGGAAAAAATGTTGCAGAAAGATAGTTTTTAACATTTTGATTAAATGTCTCAATGGTTTAACAAGTTGGCTTATTTGAATATTTTAAGGCCCATTTACAGCCGAATTCTAGGCCAATAAAAAAACATAAGAACAGAAAAACTAATAAATAACATAATTTAATGGAAAGATATAATTTTTATTGAATCCGAGTCCGTGGTTAAATTGACCCCATCAGGTTAAGATCAAGGTCAAATCATCAGAAATTATCGAAAATAGACCACAATCATGATATCTTGTGGTTATTTGGGTCGCTGACCCTAAAATGACCTTACCATGACCTGATGAGATCAAACTGACCCCGGATTCGCATTCAGCGACTTCAAAAGCATAAAAATACCACGTTTGTGGTCCATTTTTGATGAATTTTGATGATTTGACCTTAACCCTGACCTGATGGGGTCAAACCAACCACAAATTCGGATTCAGGGACACAAAAACATAAATATATCATGTTTAGTCCTTCGGACCTTCAATTTTTTGTAGGACTGTGATTGACCTTGACTATGACCTAATGGGGACAAACTGACCTCAGATTCGAGTTCAGCGACCCTAAAAACATAAAGATACCATGTTCTAACTTTCGGAATAGCAACTTTTTTTTGTGTAGCTGAGCTATCTTTCTGAAAAAAATTCCAACTCGATGGAATTTCTTTCCATTAGTTTCAGGCGGAATCTTTTGCAGCCACAGGTTTCTGGAAATAAAAAACGACTGCTTTTGTTTGTAAAATCTAGAAGTAAATATAAGAATTAACATTAAGAGTGAAATATAGATGGTGTAAAAGACGTCCACAGTCACCTGCAGAACCTTAGAAATAAGAGTTTTTCGTTAGTTTCGAGAACGTAATGATTATGAAAAACAATTCCTTTATAAAATGATTTGAAATCCTGTCCAAACGAAAGTGTTTTTGAATTGTACGTAAAACCCAAGTAATATTAAATTACAAAATGATAATGCTTGCTTACAAATACAAGTTTTTAAAGACCAAGGAAAGAACGAGAGTGTTGAACTATTTTGGTGTAAAAATACAATTTTATATCCCGACGATGTGCATATAATTGCTTTGAGGTACCTTGTTTTAATTTTAACCAGAACAAAATATTATATAAATAGATATTTAATTTCTCTTTAAAAAAAACAGACAAGACATACGTGGATTAACGACTACATGCTTGTAGCCATGAGTAAAAGCATGAACCCAAGAATTGGCATGTTATAATCGCATTTGTTGTGCAGTAATATATTTTTTTGTTTATTTAAATAATGTTAAATTGTTTTTTTACAAACTGAAGGAATTTAATAAGGGTTTGTACCCAATTAAATACTTGCTTCAGTGCTTTGCACTTAACAAAGGATTGGGAACCACTGCAGTCTTCAATGGATAATAAAATTATGATTAGGTACCTAGAGTCTCTTAATTTATACGTTCCAGTTGAAGACTTATGCTCTGATATACAGTCATCGTCTGGTGAGTAACGAGGAGAATTATTGTCTCTACTTATATTACAGGAACTATCTGCCATCCATCTGTTAAAAAAATTAAAATTTTTAAAAAATGCCTAACATCCCAAATGTGTACTGAAATGCTGTTAAAAAATAAAAATGCCGCAAGCACGAGGTGTAATTAGATCGTTGCTTAAGTTCGGTATCTCTATACAAGGTGTCCAAAATTGGTTGGGAATGTATTGGGATATTAAAAACTATAAGAAATAAAAAAATTATTAAATGGGGAAAGTTGTAGGCCATTTAACCGCAAATTTAATGCCGTTTTGATGACGGCTGTATATTGTTTGGTTTTTGTAATATTTTAAAAAGACTAAAAATGTGCATTTTAGAAAAAGTGCTGTAATATATTATTTTTAGAATCGGAAAAAACATTATTGATTCAACTTTTTAAGAGCAATGAATCCCTGCATTCAAATTTTAATTTTAACGTTTTGGTTTTGAGATACCATGATCAACTTTTGTTGTTCTTATAGGGGCTATTTTGTTTTTCAGTACACTTTAAAGATCCTTTTTCCCTTTAAAATAATGTATAACCCTTTATATATAATATTTTATTTTTAGGACAAAAAACATACAAATTAATTTTTGGCCCGAGTTTGCCATAACTGCGCGGTCCATTAGTTCTACAAATAATTGCCATTTAATTTTTAATCCTTATTAAAAATTAAATTGCAATTGTTTCTTTAACCCCGTTGAGAAAGTGAATGCAAGTGTATTTATAAGTTTTATAAACCTACAAAGACGAATATTTACTTTGTGTGCACCGGCCCATTAAAATATTAATTCGAATATTAATTAATAATATCAAGGTGCAAAGTGCAAAGTGTAAGTGCTAAAAAATATATACATTTTTTGGTTAATATCCATAACTCTAATCCACCTAATAACAGACAAAAATTAAATTAATCGTCTTTAAATTGACACGAATACAACTGGAAAACGATATTTATTATAAAATAGGTAACAAAATAAAGTTAGCAAGAATTCAACTCAAAGTATCCACCGTCATGCACTTTTGACACTTTAAAGAATTGTAGCGATATTATTTTTGTATTAAATTTATTTTGTTTCCAATTTTTTAATTATCGTTAAAAAAACAAATAAAAAATAAAAAAACATTACTCACTGATTTCAACTCATGAAGTAAATGTAAGATTTTATGCAAAATAGTCTGAAATGTCAGTATTTTGATTTTTTATTTTGCAAAACTTTCGTATGCAAGTAGATTTGGTATAAGCGTAAAAACACTGTTTTTATAATAATTAATATGTCTAATTTAGATTTCCAGTTGTGGTAATAGATTGGGTTCTGTATGTTAGTGTGTTTAGTTATGGATAATAAAATTTAAAAAAAAGTTTTTACGCACAAACACTTATTTTTCCGCATGATTTTATTAATAAATACTTTAGGACGATTATGTACACAAAGTAAATATCCGTCTGAATTTAGATACATAGGTTTATATAACTTAGAAATGCACTTGCATGGACTTTCTTAACAATGTTCCTTTTTAGGAATTAAATGGCAATTATCTGTAGAGCTAATGGCCTCTGCAGTCATGGCGAAGTCGGGCCAAAAATTAATTTTTACGATTTTCGACATAGAAATAAAATATTTTTATAAAGTGGTTTACATGATTTTCAAGGGAAAACGTTCTTTAAAAATGTGCTAAAAAACAAAATGGCCTTCATAAGAAAAACAAAAGGTGTAATGTTATCTTAGAACTGAAACGTTGAAATTAAAATCTAAATGCAGGGATACATTGCTTCCTTAAAAGTTGCTCTAAAAATGTTCTTACAAATTTTTAAAATAATAAAAAATAAAAATTATACAACCTTTTTCTAAAATGCACATTTTCAGTTTGCTTAAAATAGCATTAAATTTGCGGGTAAATAGCCTACAACTTTTTCCATTTAAGCATCTTTCTATCTCTTATAGTTTCTAATATCCCAATACATTTCCTACCAATTTTGGACACACTGTTTATCTTTAATAAGTTGGAAGAAAATCAGGAAAATTTTCAACAATTAACAAAACTATACCTATCGATACTTGATGATTTCATTCATTTTTAAAAACAAAAACATTATTTCTTACTATTACACATAATCCAAGTAACTGACGAATTTAAAAACAACTGAACAAAAAGGTGTCACAAAATTGTAACCATGGTTGGTTGAATCGTTTATTTAAGAACCCAGTTAAGTGCCCTTTTTCGCGAAAATAAGATTTACAGCGATTGTCAATTGTATTATGTAAATTCACATTTTCCTGCTATAAGAAAAATTGATTTGGTGCAGAAAGTAAACCGACGGTTCATAATGTGTTTCTGCAGTTAATTTTATGGTCGTTTTTTGGTAACCCTGTATGTTTACTTCCCCAAAGACGTCTTGTTATAGCAAGTATGTTGAAATGATACTCAAAGTTAGTAAATCAGGTCATTTTACTGACCACCATGCAGACAGGTCCACGTTACTAGGAACATACACTTGGAACTGATGAATTTATTACTGTCCGCTTTGATACTAACCACGTATTTGCAATGAAGGTCGAAAGGTATAAAACTTGCAAAAACGATGCGATTAAATTGTGGAATGTCTTTTTATTACTTTTATCTCGTTCGGGTATTCATGGGGATACGTTTATCAATGGAAGCGGACAGTAGTAAACTTATCAGTTCCCAGTGTATGTTTCTAGTAGCGTGGACCTGTCTGTATAGTTAGTGAGAGATTACCTAGTAAAGGTATTAAAGATAATAGTTAGACACTGCAAAATGGCCCAATCTTTGTTGCTTTCATTGTGTTCATTTACTTTAAATCCCCCTGCTATTAAAAAATGTTTTAAAAAATATGATAACATTTTATTTTATTGCAGAAACAAGTCAAGTGCAAAATATATATATTTTTTTCAAACACGAATAATTATGAGAATTGAAATGTTAACCATTCTATTATACTAACTTTTTTATGTCAAAATCCTTATTCATTTTAGAAATAAAACGTTTTTGTAGTACATTGTAAACATTTAATAAAGAGCACTTAAACGATTTAGTTACAAACGCAACTGGCCAATGAGAAGACTTTTTCTTAAGTAAGTATCAAATAAAATAAACAGACTTTAGTAGAAGCATTATGGATAGTTAATAAATAGTTTAAACAAACACAAAAAATAAACGCATAAACACGCCTAAAAATGAATGATTACATATTGTAGCAAATAACTGACTTACGAAAATTGTTAACATTTTGTAAATCATGTACAATTTTATCTTTACATACAATAAGAATTAAAAATGTGTTTATTTTATGCTACTTTCCTGTATAAACCTTAACTGGTACTTATGTACACTTCAGTTTTATTTTATTCTTATAGTATTTGTCCGTGAAAACCTATTGTATTATCCAACATAAATTACCAGCACTAGTAACATTAAACTAAATTAAAACAAATCATTTATGAAATATTGCATATCAATGTTTTAACCATCTGTAGTTAATGGTTTATATTATGACGTCGCGTTTCGTCGTTCCCGAATAATTTTTATTATACCTCGCCTTTTTAGCATTTTAATTATTTTACCAGCATTCCAAACTTTTTTTAATAAAAATAAATTACCTGACAAGTATTCTAGTTGTGCTAAATTAAACAAAACCAAAATGACTGACAATATATTTAAAATCGTAAAAAAATCCACGTAAATAAAGTAATTTTAACAAAAAATTTAAATACTTAAAACATATCGTCAGTCTAATTGGTTAACTGGTAGTGACAAAGAAAGGTAAACACTTATTTCAATGCAATAATTTATGTTATTATTCCACATAACGCCACCTGTATTATAAAACCACCTAAATCCAGTTTTAATAAAAAATGCTTCAGCCTTATAAAATAAGTCTAAACATAGCATTAAAATCACATTTTTAAAAATAAAAACTGGAGTTAGGTGGTTTTACAATTAATTAATTAATAAAAAAGTGATTTTGATGCAATATTTAGCATTATTTTATAAGGCTAAAGATGGCATCACAGTTTTTATTAAAACTAGAGTTAGATGGTTTTACAATTAAGGTGACGATAAGTCTGTTTTTGCACCAATGCAGCAGGATACTTTAGAAGTCAATAGCAACTGTGACACACAACACCGGTATTCCAATACTCAAAAAATGTATTCGTCGAATACTAAAAAGTATTCGAATACAGAATCCCGAATAGTGACCAAAAAAGTATTCTGTCGAATACCGAATACCAGACACACAAATGTATTCGAATACCGGCCCAATGTATTCTGAATACTGAGTATTTGTATACGACCAAAGACAATTATAGTTTCACTATAGACTCCCAGAACAATGATAAATTTTTGGTCATCAGTTGGGATCCTGGCTTGTTTATGAAGCGGCAAATTATACGTTCTGTTTACGTGTGTACTCGATGGATAACCGCTTCATAAATTCCACAAAGCGAGCGTCCAAGCTGATGGCCAAAACTTTAGCATTGTTCTGGGTGTCTATAGTTAAACTACAATTGTCTTTGATACGACCCAACCCTGTGAAAGATAAATGTCTTTATGTTTTATGATTGCGGTTTGTTATGTACAATGAATGATGCCCCTTAGTCTTAATGGAACGTGTGTACGCCAATGACAGTATTAGTCTTACTCGCAGACTTGCCTCTTCAGGTAGGCTGCAAGGCATGTCTAACCGCGTATAGGTCCATTTAAAGGAGCGAATTGTGGGCTAACGTGAGGCAGGTATGTCAATTAGACAACTGGAAAAAGTTTAAACCGAGCTTTCTGGACGTTTTAGAGGATCAACAGAGAGTTAAGTTAATCACGGACTAGTACTATTGACTCTTGGAGATCGCTTTAGTTCAACTTCAGCTATTGCAAATTTAAAAACAAAATAACCTTTTTAAGCCACCTGTATGTGACTTTTATATACAAATTCTTATTTTTCCACATATTTTACATAGAAAAGGTATACGTCGTAAAAGTTAATTTAAGCAGCCCTTCTTGAGAATTCCGGTTAAAAAAACACTACCTGTTTGCAATGTGTTACAGAATAAGATGCTAATCTTTAAGAGTATGAATCCTTAGGTGATTTTAAAAGAGAAGTTCAAATAAACCTATATCCTTAATGGCTTAACTTTTAATATATGGGGTGGTAAAATTTTTAAAAAATATGCTTTTTACCACTGTATATCAGAAGTTAACACATTTAGGACATGGGTATATTTAAACTTTTCTTTTTAAAATCTCCTAAGATTTATACTCTTAAAGATTAGCATCTTATTCTGAAACACCCTGTAGAAGCTTAGACCTGGCTAAACAGGAAGTTTTTTTTTAAATTAGGATATCTTAAAAACGCCTGCCCAAATCAACTTTTACCACATATACCTTTTTTATGTAAAATATGTTAAAGAATAAAAATGTAGGTAAATTTTAAAGTTACATACAGAGTGGCTTAAAAAGTTATATTGTTTAAAATTTTGCAGATACCGCAGAAACCGCCCTCCAGAATTTTAAATAAAATTATAGCAGATTCGTATTTCTCACCTCCCAAAACCCCTTTTAGCCAAATATTGTCACAATACACCCATTATGGACAAAATTATATATAAAAAACTAAAACCAGACTAAATGTTCGACACCCTGTATCTTCGAAATCATCCACTTTTGGAATAAGGTATGTTGGGTTAGATAATTTAGCCTCAGGAGGGTTCTGGCAGAAGAACCTTAGTAAACACTACGATTGCGAACGTGTTAATTAAGACAAAAAGTTTATATAAACACGGGTCCACATTTTTACAGAGTGTAAATTGAAAAAAATGATTTTTTTTGTAAATATCCTAAATACCCCTTGTCCAGTTTTGTTTTAATCTATTAATATTAATTATGGTATTAAGAAGCTATTTATGTCTAAACCTAATTAAATTTATTAATTGCAGTGGCGTCCCCAGCAGCACCTAAACGCATATTTCTGACAAAAAAATAACCGCCACTGCCTTTTCTTCATTGTGTTCAAAATTGCTACTTTTATTTCTCTAATATACAGGGTGTGAAAATAATTAGCACTATTGTGTGAGGGTAAGTCCGTCCCTGGCGCCCTAATGAATGCAAATGTTTTTAAGGAGTACTTATTAATGTTGGTTATATTAAAAAGTATTTCATTATACTAAGTAGTATAAAAATTATGTAAGAACCGATTTTTAGCGGCGTCCTTTAAGGGCACATATCTTAGTAAAGAGGTGCTTTCGAAAAAAAAATTATAGGAACTTGTCATATTATTTTCATGTGTTCTATATGTATCCGAGAGATTGCCTACATATTCCCGGACACCCTGTATGTTAATAAAAAAATATAAAACAAAATATCCAAAAGAAATTACGTTTTTTGTGTACTCTAAGGGTATGCAATAGGTATAGGGATGCGGATTATATTTTTATTCTCAAAAAATAAGCAGGAAATGATGAACATTCAACAGACCAAAAGTGTACATTTACTTTTTAATACAGCGTATCCACTTAAGTTCGCACCATATGGAAAACTTTCTTATTATTAATTTTACGAAAAAAAGGTACTTTTATAAAAAGTTCTGCATGATCTAAAACCTAAAATGCAACTATCAGATATTAATTTTTAGCAGTGGTATTTGAGGTATGTCAAAAAATATAAATTTTGCTTAAGAGGAAAGTACCCTTATTAATAATAATATCGAAAATTTTATTTATAAAAGATGTTTAGGATTTAAAATACTTTTCAAATATGCAAATTGGTTTTCAAAGAAAAAAACTTTTTTATTTTTTTTGCGATAACGAGCTTTTTGTTATTTTTTGCTGTCTTGACTATTCCTAAGCATTCTTTACATATAACATTTTAAAATAGGTATGCCCTAATATACAAACTTAAATTTTTACCCTTAACGCATAAAAATTAATTAAAAAAAAGTTTATCTTAAAAATGAACAAGTTTGCATATTTGAATGGTATTTTTAATCTTTAACATCTTTTCCTTATAAATATTTTTGATATTATAAAAACAAGGGTACTTTTCTCCTAAGCAAAATTTATATTTTTTGAAATACCTCGTATACCACTGCAAAAAATTAATATCTGATGATTGCATTTTGGGTTTTAGACCACGCAGAACTTTTTATAAAGAATAACTTTTTTATATAAAATTAATAATAAAAAGTTTTCCCTATAGTGCGAACTTAAGTAGACACGCTGTATAAAAAAATGCGCAAAAGGCACATATTTTTGCCAAAACTCTTCGTTTGGGTGCCGCTTGGCTTGCAACTGAATTTATAATCCTTATTAAGTTAGGGCTAAATTAGCCTCTTAATAATATAAAATAACAAAGTCAAATTACAACCCCACTGAGTGAATGATATTAAAGATATTGATCCAAAAAAAAACATTTTTTAACATGTGTATTTTGACAATGAAAAGTTTGCCAACCCATAATTTTCAATTTAAAATCATGCAGGTAATTATCCCTTAAGTTTTGCAGATATAAGGGTATACTGTTGTACTTTCGGGGGATTAATTCAAAAACAAAAGTTAAGTATTAGTCATAATATTATTAATGAACTTTTATTGACCGCTAAGAAAAATATTTACCTGAAAATCAAGGAGACACCTTATTAATTTATTGTTTTGTGGTTTTATTATATACCAAATAAACTGTTTAAAATAATACGAATATGATAGATAAATTTGACAAACACCCGATCGGACAAGTAAACATTTTTTAATTTATTAAATTTTGCTTATCTTACATTCTTTAATGTTTATATAGTTCTTTTTAAAAATAAACTCGATCTACTTGCCAAGTGTACCTTTATTTTTCTATAAATTAACATACTCTAAAAGGTCTGTACAAAATGATACCACAAATTCCTTGGACCAGAATACTACAATCTAACCCAATTTACCTACTGATGGTTTGCAAGATACAGGGTGTCAAAGTTTTTATTTTATTTCAGCTATTAAATATTTTACTTATTATAAAAGATTTTTTTACAAAATTTAGTATTGAGAGGTTTTTAGGGTAAGAAATTGAAACATGCTAATGTTTTGGTAGTAAAATGTAGAGGGAGCCACCTGCAGTCCATTACGGAGGTTTAAAGTGTCATAACTTTTTTGCCTCGGTATATCATACTTTTAGTAAAGAATTAATTTTTTCTATTACATTTATTCACGTTTTGCGTGAATGCAATGGCAAAATTTTGTATGAAATAAAATGTTTAATCTGAAATATCTTGGAAACAACTGCTCGTAGCGATATTTATTAAGTATACCTTGTTGGTGCCTCTCAATACTGAATTTTGTGGAAAAATGTTTTATAATAAGCAAAATATTTAAAAATAACTGAAATAAAATAAAAATTTTCACACCCTGTATCTTGCAAACGTCAATTTGTCGACTAAGGTAAATTGGGTTAGATCGTCGTATTTTGGTCAAAGGAATTTGTGGTAGCAATTTGTACAGACCTTTTACCCTGTAAATTTGTAAATTAAAATTGATTACAGTCAATTTGTTTACAAAATTTTATAAAAAAGTTGTTTTAATTGTCTGATAAACATGTCTTAATAGTCATTTGTTTTTAAAAGAACCCTCTTATAAAAAAGGAAATTTTCTGGACTTAAATTTTTGCTAAACCTATATTTTTTGTAGTCTACTAAGAACTTTCTGAGGATGCCAACCACTCGCGCTGGCGAAACGTCAAGAAAACAAAATCTACGACCACGGCCAAATAGCCCAAAAACCTAAGTTTAGGAGAAGATGGCCGCGAAAGCCTTACACAGTATATTTAAAATTTTCTATTATATAATAATTAAAAGTAAAACGACAAATGGAACAAAAATTTCATTTTTTGAAAAAAAGTCATTTTTCATAAAAATTTGTAGAAAAATAGGATTCACAAAGAGAAAATGTTGATTTTGTATCCAGGGTTCGCGAAACTTAATAAATATGATTTTTCTCAATTTTTTTTGGCAAAATCTCATTGGGAAAATTTATTTATTAAATCAAAGCAAATCTTCTTTTGTTTTTTTTTTTCATGGGTTTATTCAAATTTCATCGACAAATTCTAAATTTTGCAAAATTTCCTAAATTTTTCAAAAACTATAGTCATTTAATTGTTTTACTCTACAATTTTCTTATGCAAAATTTTCAGTTGTGTCCAATTTAAAGAAAAGGTAGATATTTTTACTAAATTTGTAATCTGACGATAAAATTTAATTAAACTTATGAAAATTAATACAAAAGAGATTACCAGGTGAAAAAAAAGGTTTAAAATAATCGTAACTTTACGTAAAAAAGGTGATCACTGACATATAGTGATATTGTACAGGGTGTCCGGATTTCGTTGCAATTGCAGGGTATCTTGGTTATCATTAGAGATAGAGACTTGCGGTTTTCGCAAAGTTTTGCTACTTTTTGATGAAACAAAAGATGACACTAAAAGATTTTTCATTCTTCGTTTTTGATATACAGGACGAAATTCATTTTTTCCATTTTCGGTCTCCCCTCATATTTCAGTTGTCTTGTAACTTACAACAAAAGTAAACATTGATATTGGTAGACATTTTTAAGTAGAATCCAGTGGTGTAGTTAGATTTTTTAAATTTTTTGAGATATGAACCAAACATGATTTTTTAATGGAACACCCTGTATATTTTTATTCATAAAATTGTTGCAGATAAGAGTTTTTAATACTTAATAGTTATTTTATATTTATAGAAATTGATGTTTTTAATTTTAAAATTGAATTTCGCATATTGGGCCATGATATAGACTGCATAACAAAGAATAAAGTGAGCCCTTAGTTTATAATTCGTTTAAATTTTACAGCAACATAAAAGTGTTAACTACTTTACCCCGCCCAGCACCCCTCTATACCCCTCAGTTCCTTAAGTTTGTTTGTTTAATAATTATTTAAAAACTGAAAATTTTGGATCAGCGTTAATTCAATTTTAAAAATAAAAACATCAATTTAGAACTTACAGACTGAATTAAATTAAAATTAAAAGACAATATGTGTTATACAATGAAAAAGGCCATAAATATACATATATACAATTTAAATTTAAAAACAAGAAACTAAAACAAAATGTACAGTAAACAAATTAAAATTTACAAATAGCTGAAAAACGGAAGTTACACTGTATTACAAAACTGCAATTGTCTCTTTAGGGAACTAAGACTTGTACAAAACAGATCGATGTTTGAGTAATGCTGGTTGTAGTTCCTTAAGATACGATCGACGAAGGCACAGTGACCATAGTTTGTTTGATGTGGCACTTCAAAGAACAGATGGTTCTGTCTTGTGTACCTCAGAGGAGCGTGAAAGAAAACTAACTCTGTCAATGCCATACAATCCACAGAAACATTTAAGATCTTAAACAAAAAGAGAACCATAGCATCCCACCTATGATGAGGTTTTCAGACCACAAAGCAAACGTCTGGTTTGATGGGATAGATCTTCATATGGGACGCGATGTTTAAATAATGGGTACTTGGCAAATTTTTTCTGCACCCTCTCAATCTTGTCAATGTTAAATCTATAAAAAGGACACTAGACAATACAGCAATATTCCAGGACACTTCTAATTAGGCTATTGTACAGGCATGTTATGGCTTTGGTGTCGCTGATATGCTTAGTGTGTCGTTTGATAAATCCAAGAAGTCCAAAAGGCCTCAATACCATTTGCCTAATATGTAAATTAAAAGGAAGGGTGCTGTTAAAAGTGACTCCCAAATCATTAATGGATTGTACACAATCAAGGTTATGGCCACCTATTAAATATTGTCTCTGTGTTAATGTATTGCTCCTCGAAAACCGAATTACCACATTTTTAAATGTTTAGGGATAGGTAAATTGCGCTACACCAATTTGAAAAGACGTCCAGCTCTTGCTGAACATGATCACAATGTGAGTCGATGACACAATGATCGAATTTTATATTGTCGACATACAACAAAACATCATTTAGGGTCTATAAATATAAAATAACCATTAGGTATTTTACATTTTGGAAAAGCTCTCATCCGCTATAATTTATTGAATACCAATGATACAGGGTGTTCCATTAAAAAATCATATGTTTGGTTCATATCTAGAAAAATATAAAATTTTAAAAAAATCTAACTACACCTAAGTAAAAAATATCTACTAACATCAGTTTTTGACTTTTGTTGTAAGTTACAAGACAATTGAAATACGAAGGGAGTCCGAAAATGGAAAAAAATTAATTTCGCCCTGTATATCTGAATGAAGAGGGTGATAAAAAATATTTTAGTGTCATCTTCTGTTCAAAAAGTAACAACAGTTTGATAAAACCGCAAGCCTCTATCTCTAATAATAACCAATATACTCGGTAATTGCAACGAAATCCAGACACCCTGTACAGTATAATCATGCTTAATATTTTGAGTTGATATAACCCTGTTTTTTTATGTAAATTCAACGCCCCATAACTTTTTTAAATTGTAACCCGAGTTGTAACCATTTTTGAGGTGATAACGTCTTATAAGTCGATGAAACCGGCTGCAGGCACAAAAACATGACTCATGCGGCATTCCATTTAAAGCTTGAAGTGCAAGCGAGAGCGCGGAAGAGGCGCAATCGGCCTCCGCGTTCGGCAGCGTTCCACATCTGTTTCTCTCCTACTTTGAGCGGTTCGCGTAAATAGCTGCTATACATTAACATGTTTTGGTCAAGTTGGAAGCGCAGTAAAAAATGAATGTGGTGTAAATTGTTTAATTTTCTTTTGAAAAATGCAACCATTCCATCAGTATTTTCTTATGACGTTGTCACGTTAAACTATCGTCAGACGTCAACGTCGACTTTGCAGACAACCGATTTTTTTTATCTCTTAGAAGAAAATTTTATTGGCTTTAAGCTGCTTGTGGCTAATTATTTAAATGTTGCCAGGACTACGTTATACAGAGTGGTAAATAAAAAAGTCACATTTTTAACCAAAATCAAAGTTATCCCAATTTTATAAAATTGAAGAATATTTTGATTTTACCACATAAGTGTATTAACTGTATCATTACCTCGGGACATTTTCGCAATTTTAATTAAAAGTAGTACATGTTTGCCAATTTTTCCATATAAATTAAGATACTTGACTTAAAACAGTCGGAAAACCATTAAAATAGGAACTATTGTGCCCAATAAAAATACCCATAATAAAGGCACTAAAATAAACGAACGCATTATACAAGTTGTTTAAAAATTAAGTGGGGCACTGGGCAGCAGCAAATTTTATAAGAATGCTGAGTCCCAAATCTACAAAATTGAAAAATGTTTTGTTTTTACCACATGGGTGTATTAACTAAATTAGTCTCTCGGTTTTGCAATTTTTATTTAAAGTTGGATATTATAAAAATTACAGAGGGTTATTCAAAAATGGTGCATTTTTACCATTTTTTTTATTAATTAAATTAAGCTAATTTTATTTAAAACCAAGACAAAAACCGTAAAATAAGTACCACTGTAACTGGTTAAAATAATGAGAATAAAGACAATTAAAAAATATACAAGATGTTTAAAAATTAATTAAAGCAAAATGGGTAGCTGCAAATTTTAAGAATTTTTACAGAATGTTTTATTGTTGCGGCAAAAATTTAAGTACCTATTTATGAGCTAAACTTATGAAAAACAGTTTATATAAACATAGGTCCAGAAATGCATGGTTTCCAAGATACAAGGTGTTAAACTTTATTTACCACTCTGTATAACGTAGTCCTAGCAACGTTTAAAGAATTGGCCACCAGAAGTTTAAGCCAATAAAATTTTCTTTTAAGAGATAAAAAAAATCAAAAATCGGCTACAATTTTAAAAAAGTTATGGGCTGTTAAATTTACACAAAAAAATCAGGGTGGCCAGGTTAATTTTTTGAACGGATTTGGGTTGTTAAATTTGCCTAATCAAAAAAACAATCTTTCCTAATCTTATAAGTAAACGAGGACTAAGGACACATTAGGTAATACTAAATATATCTTCCTTATTTATTACTTTAACAGTGAATCTTGAATTGAGAGACATATTTTGACTACAGTTTAATCTGATAAACCAACAAATTAACATTTCAAATGAAATTCATATAATAAAAATTAACCTCTCCATGAGAGGAGACAAGTCAAGGTGGAGCTAGAGACAAGAATCTTCTTGTTTCAGCCATATTTCTAAGTTAAAGTCCTTTCTTTCTCAACCCATGTTTGTACTAATATCTTCCCACACCTAACCTTCAAGAAATAAATTATTTGTAGGTATCTCTAAAGAATAATTAAATGTTAATTTGTTGGTTTATCAATTTTGTTATAAACAATTCCATGTCAAATTACCTGAGGGTAGGATTATGAGGAAACTTTTCATGGCCTTAAATTTTAAAAATCTAGCCTTATTACAGGGTTTAAAAAACCATGATTTATGTTTTGGGGTTTGGTATTTCTTTTAATGGGGAACATACTCTCAATTCTAAGTAAATTATTTTAGTTTATTACATCAACAAAATTATTTTATAGAGATGGTAAAAAAAGTAATTAGGATCAATTCCATATAAAAAAACTGTAGAAGTTTTTATCAAAAGTAAAAATTAGATCTAGTTTAAGTGTTAAAGCTCTTTACTAAATATGAAGAGTTTAATACACCTTGCAAAATGAAAAAGAAATCAGACTGATAATGCTTTTGATCACATTACAACCTCCATATAGTAAATATTTTCCTAGTGCCATTTTTACACATAACAAAGTACATAGTTAAAATTTTAGCCACTCAAAACATTTAGCCATTCATTCAGATAAATTTAGGTGATGTGCAAAAGCCTAAAATATAAGTGTTGAAAACAAAAATTATACCAGCAGATCTTGTATGGCGTTTTAATAAGGTTGAGTGAACATGAAAAATGTTAATGAATTTGCTTAAAGAAAAAACATACAGCAAAACAATATTTTTAACCAGTTTTTATAAAATTAGACAAGCATTTTATTCTATTAAATACTACAATGTTCAGAAGTACCAAAATAAGTGTGGTATGTTTTTGGTAAGGACAGAGTTAAATGTTAATTGTGTATAATGTTAATTTAATAGTACCTATCGAGCATTTAGCAGTAAATACAAATACAAAAAAATAACCCACTCAAGATGAAATGCCCAAGTTCATGCTGTGAAACAATTATTCTGCTTCACTTTCTAAAAACCTTTCTGTAACTTTTCTTCAATAAAAATAAAGGATTTAGTATTTAAATACTGAAATGTAAATCCAACCAAGGTTAGTTTATATTTATAAGGTTGCGACATATCCTCAAGTTTTAGGCGGTCCGAGGTCGGGGACGCAAGGAAGGGCACTCCACGGAGAAAAGTTGGCAAGACTATGTAAAATCAAAGCTTATGATCAGCAGTGGCGTCTAGAATTTGCGCATTTCATTTTGCATTGTTTTGGAAGTGATATTTGTTGAAAGATGTAATTCCAAATGTTTTTTGTTTAAATTAAAAGAATTTACAACTTAATAATAATTAAAAACTGTTGTGTAAACGGTTGTTCTACTAATACAATAAACTGTATATCTCCGGCACTGAACAACATGGCCGAAAAATGGGAGATGTGACGTCATAACACGCCAAAGCAATATGGCCAAATGTCGCGACCCTATATATTATAGACCGACTTTGAATCCAACTACCTTTAAAACATATAAAGGGGCTAATTCCAATTTTATAAAAAATTAACACCTAAATTGATTTTAAATATTGAAACATTTATCTAATTTTTGGATTAAATAAGATGCATTTCCACTGTTGGTGTCTTACAAGGATATGCTGACAACCTTTAACATGCAGTCAGTCTGTGTTAGAAAAATGACTTAGTCACTGATATTTGTTTATTACATAGTAAATAACATAAAAAAACAGGGATTTTGCAATAATTAATTACATTAAATTTCATGTCCCTAAAAAAAATTTAAGATTAAATAAATATGACACATTTAAGACTGATATAACTAGTTTCTCCCCTTTGAATAATTTGTTAAGCATTTGCAACAGTATCTTGTCCAATAATAACTGTGATATCTTTAACATTAATTTTAAAAAAATAAGTACATCACTCAATCCCTAGTCAGTTTATTGTTAAACTTTAAATTATTAATTTTTTCTTTTTAGATATTTAGCACTTTAGTTTTTTAGTTTGTAAGCATATAGTCCCTTACATGCAATTACATTTATTTGTGTTTGTAAGGAGTATAAATTAATAAATAAAATGGTTTCAAGCACAACAACAAGTACACAATTTATGTTAGAGACCATTTTATACAATCTAGAATTAATACAGAATTAATCAGAAGAGGATTTACAATTATTTTTAAAGTTCCTACAATTTTAACCACATATGCTACCAGATCATGACAGTCACAACCAAAAAAATGTGATACTTTCAAAAGTTCCAAAATTTTTAACTTGAAAAAAATAATACAAATCTATATATTAAAAATCAAGATCGGAAAAAAACAAAAAGCTTTTATTCTGAGTAAACTGTGAAAAGAACCCAGGGTAAGAGTTTAATATATGGTTTTCGGCTATTTTAAGGGTTTTTTAAAAATTATTGATACTTACATATTTTAGACTTCTAAATAAAACGTAAGTGGCGCATATCCAAAATATTCCGTTAAAAAAAATATATCAGTAAATAAACTTATGGGACTGGGAAACCAGAACTACCCTGACTCTCTTTTATAGATAATTAAAAATTAAGCTTGCAACATTATTAAAAAGCCTTCATCGGCATAATTTTAACTACACTACTCAAAAGAATTATCGCATATGCTCGATTAATTTTGAATCGCCCTGTATGATGTGCTGTTGAAAGGTAGTAGTCAAATTTGTGATTATAAAATATCAGAAATGGATAAGGGTATAAATTATTAACAAATGAGATTTCTCCCTTTTAACAGCACATTATATAGGGCGATTAAAAATTATTAATTTTTTTAATTTTTTTATTACCCCGTAGGATGTATTGCTAACAGTAAAAAACAATGGTTAATATAAAGTTATAGCTTCACGTTTTCTTAACATTTTCTTTTTTTAATTGTCTTAATAACTTAATTATTAAAAGAGATTTGGCCATTTAAATCAAAGCATCTTTGTATTAAAGCTTATGAAAGAAATCAAGTATATGCGATAATTTTTTTAAGTAGTGTAGTATAAGAGTTCATGACAATTGATAGTCAAGTTTTTCTTGTTGTTGAGGCAGTAATATTGTGTTTTTTAAATAAGCTTTATAATTTATTGAATAAAAACAATAAAAAATACAAGAAGAATTAGTCTACAATTTATGCTAATTGTTTTGGTGGTTATCATAGATTCGGTAAAACATTCTGGCATGAAGCAAAAGGTGCAAAGTCAGATTTGTTATGCCTGCAGTTTAAGTGTAACTATTCAAGAACTTACGTTTTGTCACTTTATATAAAATTAGGCGGAACTTTAGCTGGTAACTACTCTTTGTTTTATTTAGGTTTTTGGACTATGATGCCTAATATTTTGTCTAAATTTAATGCCTTGTTTTCATAACTGGTTTTGCTTTTAGCCGAGACACCAACCCAAAATCGTATATTTTTGTAAATATGGTAAATGTTTTCGACACTTTTGATCTAGATACCCAGTTTTATCAGCTGACTGACCAAATTGCAACACTGCTGCTCCTTAATTTAAATATCCCATACTCTTTCTTTTATTATTAAACATTTATACAATGTTGCCAATTGTCTATAAAAGTGGACAAATATCAAAATAAAAAAATGTTTTTATTATAAAAAAAACCTTTATATTATTATTAAGAACAACTAATAGATAACATGTAAGTAAGTCAAAATATTCCAAAAAAATCTTAAAATAGCAAAAAACCGTATACTAAATAATTATCGAACCCAGATATGGTAACAGTATCTGGACATCATATACTCACTTTGCTGCTCATAAATAAATAAATGATACAAAAGGTATGATTCACGGAATGATGCAAGAGAATACAACAAAAATGTGTTCGTCTGCCTCATTTGTGTCTTAAGCTCCCGATGCTTAGATATGTATACATTCTTAATGTCATATACTAAGTCAATAATTGGTTAATAAGAATAAAATGTATTTATACTAAAGTGTGAAGATAGACAGTGTAATGTTTAAAATACATGTCTAATTTTGTAAAAACCTTAATCTCATTTGCATTGCAACAAATAGTGATAAAACAACATTTCAAGATCTGCTTACCTATCATTTTCATTGTGGACATTCATGACCGTGTTTGTAGTGGTATTTTCCACACACTCATGATCCTTTTCCAAACCAACAATGGGATTTAAATTAATATCACTTCTGGGTCTACACTTGGGGAACAACTTACTAATTTGTTCAGTATTTTCACTCACATCAATATTATCCAAAGGCAGAGTCAGGCTGGTCATTTCTAATTATATAACTCCCATAGTCTGGTTCTTGAAATCTGCATAAGTAAAAATATTAGAACATTTTTAAATATTTAAAAAAGGAGATTTTTAAAATCCATACAAGAAAAACAAAACTATTTTTCTGTCATTTCCACAGATCAATCAAAACTGACATGAATCATCCAAATCAGAAGTGACTAGTAATCCTCTTATCGGTCATTTAAAGAGTCAAAAACCTAATATCTGGTGGTGCTAAATAGTAACAAATAATTTTTTTCACCAATATTTTTAAAAACTTTGTTAGTATTATTTTTTGAATATTACTGTTACCGTCGAGATAAACATACCTTTTTAAGTAAATAAAAATATATAACAAAGATATATGTATTATTATTGTCTTGGAAAAAAGATAGAGATTTGTGTGCCGTCTAAACGACCCAGTGAAAAATAGACCAATTAAATTGTCATGGTGCAAATAATACCTATAGTAAAAAAAAACATAACATTAATAATGCAAAAAAATTATCAGTGTTTTGCCTAAAACACAAAAAAAACATTTTGTGTAAGTAAGTAAGGTAAACTACAATACAATACAATTAAAAAGAATAAAATGGTGGGAACAAGACCGGCAAATTATTAAATGTGTTTGTGTGTTTTCCGCATTTAAAAATATATTTTTACAAACCTATAAATAAAAATATTTATTATTTTCCAACTTCTTCGTGAACACAACACGATATGTATACCGGACACCATTGATATTTGGATCGATTTTCTGAAATACCTGTTGGTCAGTTCAAACGTTTGGATTTTAACCGGAACTAATGTGATCTAATGATCATTAATATATAATTTTACAGTTTTCCAAAAATAGCAGCTAACATTTTTACGGTTTATTTTTGTTTTTTTGTGGGTATATTAATTTAAAAAAAGAAAAAAAGTGTTACACATTTTATATCCACATATTTAAATCGTAATGACGTGACAACGCGAAATTACTATACAGCATTTTATTTTCCTTTAGTGTGAACGTATTCTTTTTAAATTTGTGGACGTTATATTGTACCACCGGAATGCACCTGTGTATTGTTTCCGGTTTAACCGAAACTGTTATAAACAACTTTGATATTTTAAATGGAACACCCTGTATATTTTTTAATATTTAAATTCTACAAATAATTCCTGATATAAAACCTCCTATACAGTGTGTCCGCCTAAGTTGATGTCTATTTACATATATGTGAATATGGGAAACTTTTTTATTATTTATTTTACGAAAAAAGTTATTTTTTATAAAAAGTTTTGCATGGTCTAAAACCTTTAGTGCAAACATCAGATAATATTTATTTTTTTTTAGTGTTAAGCGAGGTCTCTTAAAAAGATGAATTTTGGTAAAGATAAAAGTACCCTTATTTTTGACAATATTGAAAATTATTATTAAGAAAAAATGTTTAGAATTAAAAATACCTCTCAAATATATAAACTCGTTCATTCACGAGAAAAAAATCTTTAATTTTTTTATGCGATTATCCTAAAATTTAATAGGTATACGTTTTGGCTAAAATTAAGGAAATTATAAATGCTGCATGGATTAGTAATTTCGTTTTAAGCCGGTATATGTTTTTTAAATAAATAATTGGGGACGGTCTAAATTGCTTAATTTGCTGGAACTATTACAAAAATATTCCCACTGGAAAAAAATTATTTATATTTTTTAATCATTTTTTTTTGGTATTACAGTAATAAAAAATAATATAGTACTTATATACGATATTTTATTTAAATTTAATTTCTAATGTGAATAAAGGAAATAAGCCTTTATAATAATTATATATTATATAACTATAATATTAGGGCACCCATGGAGTTACTTACTTTAAAACAGGTAGAAATGCATTCTAATACCAAGGTTCTTACTTTATTTAACAAATTAAATGTTAACTCAATAGGGCGATAAATTAATAAATAGGTATAATATTAATATCATTAATAAATAAAATAATGTAATGTAATTAACAATTTATACTTAAATAAAAAATCCTAGAACATATTTTATTTACCCTAACTGCGCAACAAACAAAAAAATGTACAAGAACACAATAGCTGGATAATTTAAAAAATATATTTTATACTTCTATCAAAGTTTTATTTTCATTATCTAATTTAGTGCATGCATTATAACCATTGCGTAAGAATGAAGAATGTATTATTACTGTAATAGATATAATAATTTGTTACATACCCCTATAAAATTTTAAATTTTCTTTTTGGTTTATTTGAACTCTTAATACATGGTACAAATAACAAATCCATATTAGCCAACAAGTACATAATTTCGACGCAAATCAATATTCACACATTTGCGATTACAACTTATTTTGTAATAACTTTAAATTATTTTATTTTATTTAAAGAATTTTTGTCCATGCAGAAGACTATTTTTAAAAATTACTTTTATTATTCATTTAAATTAGGTAGACAAGTAACACTTATATTTTACGTATGAACCATCGACATCCACCCAAAATCAATATTTCAAAAGAAATACTAGGTAACGAGATACCCTTAAGTACTTGGAACTTCTACCGTTTTATTTTACATTAACATTTTCTATTTAAAAACGACTCTTTTATTTACACTTTATCGAGCAATTAATGCAATGTTAATAAAAAACAATTCCGAAATTTACAAGTAAATTCAAAAATACTAGACGCCATGCGTCGGTTTTCCGCGACGCCGCAATTTGTCGTATCAATGATTTCTGTTTTAACGCATGCCTATGCTTATCATGGAATGCCTTTTTTGACAATATCAAAAATCATTATTTTTTAAAATTTTATTTTACAACAAAATTTAATTGTTTATTTGTATAAAATATGATTCTTAAGACACTGTTATCCGTGCATATTTCAAAAATTGATAAATTACCATGAATGGGATACAGATACGCTGGACGAAATATTATGAACGTTACTAAACATACGACCTTATTATATAGCATTATGAAGACCACAGTCAGAGGCGTAGCTAGGGATGTTGGGGCCCGGGGCGGCAGGTAAAGTCGGGACCCATAAATTTTGAGGAAATCACTGCTTTTTCGGGAAAAAAAATTTTGGAGCCAAAAAAAGGTCCTCACCTCCAGTGGCGTAGCTACCTTGGGTGGCACCCGGTGCGGGAGTTGGTGGTGTCACTCCATCGAAAGTAGAAAGCAATACATTCGTTGCGGGAATCCTCGAAATATACATAGAGCTAAGCTAGTGCTAATGGAGGAATCCCCGAAAAAGAAATGTTTGTATTATATAGCGATTTATATATATATTTTTTGTTTGTACATTGTTCTTAAAGTTAAGAGACCGGGTGGGTGTCACCCCAAAAAGGTGATACCCGGAGCGGCCCACCCCCGCCGCCTCCTCTTGCTACGCCACTGCTCACCTCCAAAATTCACTGTAACATGGCATACTTTCTTTTTCTATAATTTTTCTTGTAACAAAAGACTTGACAACCAAAAAAACAAAGTCCTCATCTACAAACTTTTCCCCCTTTTTACTATATTATAACCTTTCTGTTGTTGGAGCCCCCATTTTTTCTTCTAAAAATCAAGTTAATAGTCAAAACAAAAAAAAATTACCTTTATACCCCCATTTTGGAGGCCCTTTGTAACAGGTGGTCCCAGGTGAACCAACCCCCAGGCTACGCTACTGACCACAGTATGATGTATATTTCAGTACTAAAATAAAAGGGAACATGTATACGATGTCTGTCTTAAAAAGCCTTTAAAAATATAAAAACTCGGAAAAATCCATGCGTAACTTGAAAGAACGACGAGTAGAGGGTACATTTATTCAATGATCACCAGTAGCAAATTTTGCAAAATTATTTCATAAAATCGGAATTTAATTTAAGTATTAGTATTAGTATTACCCTAACTTTAATTTAAACATTTTTTTGTGGCAATAATTAGCTACAATAACAGAAAATAAGTAATAAAACTTGAATTAAAAGAAATTACCGGTTTATCCTTTTTATCGCACATAAGCAATTCATATTGTCCCTATTTTAGTCTTAAGTTTTGCATTTTAAAGAACTTTAGGGTCGTTTCTTAAGACCAGAAAATTAAATTTGATTTATAAAAACCTCAGTTTAAAATGTATATTCTTGAATCTTATGACTAATGCTAATACTAATACTAAAATTAAATTTTGATTTATAAACCCGGCGTAAAGAAAGAAAAGTTGGATGTTGCTAAAAAACTAAAAGTATATAAAGGAAAACTTTTATGATACTTTTAAGAAGTTTTTCAAGAATTATCGTTATTACCAATATTACTTTTAAATAATGGTTATACAACTTGGTTTTAAGTCTAATAAAACATTTTTAAAAATAACATGATGTAAATTTTGTACAGTTTAATATTTGTTGTTAAAAAACACTCTCCTGAACATTTCTTATTTTTGGACATTCATCGTTTTTTTTTTTTTCACCCTTTCGGGGTCATCCCACCCAGGTCCGACGACCGCCCCCTAGGTGGTGCACTGCAGCCTGAAGGCTTATTGTACCTTGACCCCTACTCCTTCTCATTCACACACCATTCATTCCATAACTTGGATGGTTGTTGCTCGGTCCGCATCCCCGAGCAGAACACCGTGTGCCGCTGCCCGAAACACCGCTGTCGCCGGACGCCCATCCAAATTATGGGCGCGCATTCCACTGCTTAACTCCGGAGATCGACGCTTGCCGATACAACCGAAGCCGCCACAAGCCATTCATCGTTAATCCAAGTTGTATTTTTAACAATTTTTAGGTATCTTTTATTACAAAAATATGTTTACAATAAAATGGTAACACAATAAATAACTAAATATTTTTTGTAATGGGTAAGTACATGATATAACTTTGGTATAGTTCAATTACTAAAAACACTCTCCTAAACCTTTCTTATTTTTGGACATTCATCGTTTTTCCCGTGTGGTCTTCATATTCTCCAATAATAGCAAAAAGCAGTCAAAGAGCCGGACCAAACCTATGGCATTATGTCCATAATATAACAATTTAAATCACCATATTTAAATAAAAAGACAACTTGAGCCACGGGGTTCAAACACCCCCACCATGGAGAGACTTGGTTTCAAAAATATACAATGGGCAGATTGATCCAAAATAGACAAGGGATCAAACTTGAGGGCCCGTGACAAAATATGCGCTTTTTATATTTTTTTACCTGCTTAACGCACACACACAGCCCATTATAAATGTGCACCAGATCTAAAATTTCTATATTTGAAATTTGGCAATAAAAATCCATATAGAAGTTGAGGCATGATCCCAAACTATATTAGAGAATTATTGCAAGTTGCCTTATTAAGCTCGGGTATTATTAATACCGGCCTTATTTAAATAGTGCCTGTACCCATAATTAAGAGTTATTGCAAATCATGTTGACAGTACCATTAACCTAAAAAAAGGGGGCAAAAATTTTAGTAGTTTTTCTTTATTTTTTTTTTGTTGTAGGGTTTTGTTTTACACAATTACAGAAATACATTTAAAATATAAAGGTTTTAAAAGTATTTTTACTTCTAAAAACTATTATATTATTATATACACGAACAGTTCCGAAGTTAAAATAAGAACAAAATAAGGCACGACCTAAAACCGACGTAAATAAAGCCAGGCACTATTCTTATTAAGGGAGTCCTTATTCCACCACGTATCTGCGCAAGCTCAGATGTCAAAATAAGGCTGAAATTATTAGTGCCTGGCCTTATTTCACTTTGCAAGAATTCTCTATTATTAGCAGCAATCAGCAGCAGTATTATTTTATTAAAAGTCAAGGGATATACAGGATGAATAAGAAATGATAAGTGATTAAAAGTAAACTATTATTCCAGAAAATATAACTAAATGTTAAGAAAAAGGTTATTTAAAATTAAATGTTATGCGTAAATAGCATATGTATAGTATATGTATTTTTATTTTTAGAAAACACTTTAAGTTACATCTAGGTAGGTATATATTATAAAGCTATTTTTATTATTTTAATTTAACACTTTTTAAAGAAGCTACAATAGTATTACCTTTAGGTAACTTTTAACACTTGCAACACTTCAGGCGCGGCGGGTTTCGAGATTTTTATGGGTGATGGGTGCCTTGTGCCAAAAATTTTTAAGACCAAAAAAACACATACTTATACACCTACCTATTCTATTCTTATCTTATAAAAACGTGAAGAGCAAAAAAAATTGTCTAAGCCAATAATTGAAAGCCTTTGGCCTCTGACACCACACTAAGCGTCAGCGTTAAGCGGAAAATGTAAGAGCGCTGTCTTTGATTTTTGTGAGAGAATAAAAGAACTTGTTTTTTTAAATCAGCCGCTAGACGCTGACGATGGTTATTGTGCCCGAGGCCTTAGGCCTAGGACACGATACTAAGCGTGAGCGTCAAGCGGCTAATTTAAAAATACAGGTTCTTTTATTCTCGCATAAAGATTAAAGACAGCGCTCTTACATTTTCCGCTAAAGCTGGCCGCTGACGCTTTGTATTGTGTCTGAGATCTTATTGTAATAACATGATTACAAACTCTACAGGTTTATTCTCTAATTTATTTAATTATTATTATGATAAACCACAATAAAAAAGTTTTAAGTATAAGACCTTGGGCAGTGGCGGCGAGTACGTGGGTGCACGGGGGCCAATGCACCCAAATAGGTAAAATGTATGGGTGCAATGCACCCATATGGGAAAAGAATAATTTTGTTTGTTCTTTAAAAGTGTTCAAAAATTTCTGCTTTCGGGCAAGAAGAAATGGAGAAAGTAATAAAAGGTATGGGAGTTAGGACCATTTTTTTGCTCTTTAACCTTTTATTAGGTAAAATAGAATACGTATGTGTGTGAAATGTTTTATTAACTTGGTATTTTCGAGAGATGATGACCTTTTTTAATAACTGAAATCTAAAATATTAAATTTTTTTGATACATACATGATACAAAATACACCAGACACCAGTGTGCATGTGTAATGTTTTCGCATCCCTTAACTGCTATTTACACCCGTTTAATACTGTGTAACCTAGCGTCACAGCAGAAAATAACAAATTTATGCTGTGCTAGCGTGCCGAGGCTATATCCGATCGTATGGTATGGCTTAAGACCCACCTTGGCTTAAGACAAGAGCTAGATGCCTAGTTGCTCTAACACTCTAACTACAAGTAAGCAGGCAATTGCCAAATAACAGTGCCAAAAACTAGCAAGAAGAAAAATATGTGTGGTTATGTTTGATGTTTATTTTTGGTAGTAGTTAGGTTAGGATATCTGATAACTGCAGATAAATGTTTATAAATATTGAGGGATTTTTTAAAACTAGTCATTATAATGCTTAGATACAGGCTAATACAGACATCTAAAGGATCGCTCAATGCATCTTTAAAATATTTTGCAACTAATGCTGACCATGTTCCTACACAATCTCGGGTAGTAATTGCGGGAGCTGGAGTTGTGGCAAATTCTGTAGCATATCACCTGGTGCAGAATGGCTGGCATGATATTACTGTAATAGAGCAGCGAAAAATTGGTAGTGGAACATCTCATTTTGGATCTGGAATTCTGGGTTTATTCAAACCAATTCCTCATCGTAATGTTATATGGTATGCCTTTGGTTAAAATTCAAAAACATATTCTTTGCAAATAACAAATAATATGATTTAATCTACAGGGTGTTTCCTAATCTGATACGAAACTTAAGGGGTTGATTTTTTATGTAATTTTTTGAAAAAAGTTCCATTATGCATATGTTTGGCCTTGCTTCATTTTTGAGATACTGTTATGGAAAGTTTTTAAAAAAGTCGTTATTTTTAAATATCTTAAAAACTCTTAAACCATTTAGATGAAATTTGTTAAATTTATTTAATGTAGCGCTTGGAAAACTAACTAGATCAAGATTATTGGGACCAGTGGTGTCCTGCTGGGCAACACATCCAATATTATTGAGGAAAAAATGTACACCACTGACTTTTATGTAGTTCTTATATTTTCTTCGGATCCAGCTTTATTTTCAAGAAATGAAGCAACTTAAGTCATTCTAAAAGAATTCAACGAACAATATAAAATAAAAGCCAAAATTGAAAAATAAACAATATCGACCTTACTAAAAGAGGAAATAATGATTTCCAATAAAATTCACAACTGCTCCTTTATTTTAGAGCAAATAATTGCTTATACTTTACTTTTGTTTTTATATCACGTTGTCTATGGTTTTTTTTAAAATAAAATTAAAGTGGCTTTCATATATAGAAGTCTATGATTTTAAGATTAACCTTTAGCTTCGTCTCTTAATCTTCACTGAAAATGGTACAGAATCAGTCAAATTTTGGAGTAACGACACTACTCTTAACTAGTGTATAGAGTTGAGTCAGCCATCCCATACTTTTTATCAGTACCCTTCACTAACTCTTCAGATTTACCCAAATTAATGGTCTTGATTAGTTTTGTTTTTGTATTTATTCACCATCTTCAACAAAATATGAGTTTTGACAATCTGCAGTTAAATATTCTCAAAACCGGGTAAAGTGGATACCATATCTACTTTGCCCTATTCACTTTTCCCTATTCACTTTGCCCAACACTGCCATTTTTGAGGTTAGGCCAAATCTTGCAAAAACTGTTGATTTTGATTTTATAATTAGTATATTATAAGAAGCCACTTTTTTATACAATAGAACTATAGTATGCCCAAGGATGACAAACAAATAATATAGAAGATATCATCAAAGCACTTGCCTTGAAATATTGTATTGTATAAGTATACCAAATTTTCTTTAAATCGGTTAAAAGGATTTTAAAAAATGTAAAAAAACTACTTCTTTTTAAAAACCTTAACACCCTGTGTCTCAGAAAGGAAGCAAGTGAGGACATATGTTTATAAGACCATTTGTTCACAAAAATACATAAGATATCACCCCTTTATGTTTCATACCGTAGTTAGGAAACACCCTCGGAAACACCCTGTATATCTTCCAAGTTCAATATTTTTATTAGATTTTACAAAAATTATTCATTTTTGAATATTAATAATAATAGGGGTAAATTTATTTTGTCTACAACTATTGTTGGATTTTAAAAAATAAGTGTTTTTTTATACACAAAAAAGCTACCGAAAAATAAATACTATGTATTTATTTCGGCTACAGTTATTATTGTTAGATTACAGAAATTATTTATCCTGTTTACAGGTATAGCATTAATCTGTATAAAGAGTTAGAAAGCATGGGTTATGATGTTCAAATGAAACAGTGTGGTAGCTTAAACTTAGCTCAAACCAAAGATAGACTTATTGCCCTTAAAAGAAGAGTAGCATACAATTTACCTACTGGCTTACATTGTGAACTTCTTAGTAGTCGAGAGATTCAAGATTTACACCCCTATATTAAAGTTGATGACTTAGAAGGTACATATTAGAATATTTTTAGCACACTCTAGTTAATAATACCTACTTTTTATTTGAAATCAGTAAACAACCAGGTACTAGTTACTTTAATAGGATGTTTCCTAATTGCAGTAAGAAAATTTAAGGGCATATTTCCGAGCCATTTTTCTGAAAAAAGTTCATGTAAACAATCAACTCTCAAACTTTTTGTTCTCAAGATACAGGGTTTTAAACTTTTCAAAAACTTAAAACTTTCTAAAACACTTTTTTATTAAAATTTGTTAGACTAGATATAAACATTATCTAATTAAGTATTTGTTGTTGTTGTTGTTACATAATTGCTGAAAAGAAGTTATAACACTTAATTTGAAAAAAAATGCCCGAATGTTTCTTGTATGGTCCAGATTTATGCATTTTTGCGAATTTTTTTTTCTGGAAAACTAACCAAGCTTTGCAAAAATATGAAAAAACAATAAAGTTGTATTTTTAGGTGTTTCATACAGAAAAAATATAAAAGTTGCAGAAAAGTCAGTGGTATACATTTTTTTGTCAAGAATATTAGCTAAAATGCTACCCACGCCGCCACTGGTATCACTGGTTAAAATAAGTTTAGGGCTAAATTAATTTCTATTTCAACAAATACTACGGCCAAATTTTATTAAAATCAGATAAGGCCTATTTAAGATAATAAAAACCCGATTTTCATTTTAAAGTTTAACACCATGTATCTTAGAAACAAAGCATTTCTGGACCTATGTTTATATGAACTTTTTTATAAAATTGGCTCAGGAATATGCTCTTAATTTTTCTTACTGCAATTATGACACACCCTGTATAAACAAGATTGACATGGTAAAAGTTCATTTCGGCAGCCCTTTTCAAGATATGTGGATTTGAAAACAATCACTTCCTGAATTGTCACCCACGATTTTGTTCAGGGGGCAGGCAAGGGAAAACTAACAATATACCGGGTGTTTTTAAAGGTGGTACCCCTCTGTATTTTTTTACAGTGTAGGATAGAAAACTAAAATTTCATATTGATTTTGCCAATGTGCATTGGTCGATATATTCACTTGTTTTTTATCACTTCCGGTTTAACTGGAAATAGCTGCATATTTTAAATTTTAAATGGCACCACCATTATATTTTATCTAACTTTCATTGTATCTGATATTCTGAATAAAATAACTCCTCGCATGTCATATTTTAATTCTTCTGCTTTTAATTTAAATTTTGTTCTAATGTGCCATGATTAAGCTTAAATGGTTAATATTAGGTTAAAAGCAGATTCTGATTTGTCAACTGTTAAAACGCCTCAAAGACGAATATTATGACAATACATCTATTATTAAAAAACTATTTATAAAAAACTTTAATCAGATTATATTTTTGACAAAATCATCCACTTTTGGGTTAAGGTAACTTGGGTTAGATCAACATACATATTTTAGTCTCAGGAATTTCCTGACAAAACACTTAGGAGTACATGGTAAAGATAACGAAAACTTTTTGATTGTAAAAGAGTTATACCAGTGTTAGTAGGTGTTGCACGGGTATTGTATTTAAATTACTAAAAACTTCATTTCATGGCAGACTAATCAATCTTATTCAAGAAATACAAAAGGTATACACAATTACACAAACCGACAGTAATTTAGAGACAGACCATAAAAAGTATTGTACCAATGAAGTACTAAAAGTAAATAGAATTCACATTTTAATAGTGCCACAACTGCTAACTAAACAGCAAGTGCCATTACATACAGAATAGTAAGTTAAAACCTGTATGTATGTTAGAGAAAAATCCAAAATCAAATATTAAGTAATTAAATAAAAAATGTAAAGAATGTTTCTGTTTTTCGTGCATATTTCTAAAATAAAACTTCTAGTTAAAACTGTAAATTTTTGACTTCTATTGTTGTTAAAATGAACGATTTAATTGAAGAAAAAATAATTTTACATAAATAATTTATGCAGAAAAATAATAAAAATATGAAATTGAGGTAGAAACTCTTGGCTTTAACAGTGATATATTTTTTAACAGAGATTAAGTAATATAGAGTGTGTCCCAAATTGGGCCTACATGTATTGGTAACTCAGGAACCATTAGAGCTACAGTGTTGGTTAAATTAGAAAAGTTTTAGACAATTAAATTGCAAAATTAAGTCGGCTTTCAGATTTTATTTATCTTTTATGGTTTTTGAGATAATTAAGAAAAACCAAAATGGTGCATTTTTAACGTTTGCCTGTAGCTCGCAAACTACCAATTTTTTGTTTTAAGATTACTTAATTATTGGAACACTTTTTAAAGAAGAATTTAATTTAGGTAAAAATATTTTTCTAACTTTATTTGTTTTTGAGATATTTACCCAAACTTTGGATTTTCATACGGTCGCAATATTGGATTTTTACATATTTAAAAAGAGCTCTTCAAGAGCTTTTCATCAATGTATCTCAGATCTAGGTTGTCAGATTGCCTAAGCTCTAAAAACGATAATTTTTGTTTATTTGATAGTAGGCTTAGACAAGACTGCGTAATGGCCGCCCCATTTCATAAAAAACAAATGGTACGCATCCGGAGCGACATCAACCTAACCATAGACATTTAAGATTCTTAGTGATGAACTTGTTACCACATGGATCTTTTGTGAGAGCAAAATTCAAAACTTATACATAAAAAGTAATGCTTTTTGAAAATATTAATACTTTATAATATAACCTTAAACTGATAATAATTAAACACAACTGTAAAACAAAAATGTATCAGTAAAGAAGAAAATAAAATCACAGTACATGTCTTCCTCCATTTCCCACACATTTCTCGCATTTTTCCTACACCTTGCGGGTTACTCGGCGTAACGTGTTTCGGTTGATGGAAGCAAACACATCCCGTACCCTGTGTTCTAGTTCAGCTAGTTTCGGGCGGAGAAAACTCGTACACCTCATTTTTTGCGTGTCCCCATAGGTAAAAATCAGGGGTGTGATGTCCGGTGATCTAGCTGGCCAAGCAATTGGCCCATTATTAGAGATTATGTTGTCATTAAAGGTATTTCTAAGGACCTCCATCACCTCCCTGGTACTGTGCGCTGGACATTCGTCTTGCTGGAACCACAAATTATTCATTTCATTTGGCGGAACTGTATTTCTAATGGCCGGTAAAATCTGTTCTTGCAGGAGTAGCAAATACCTAACTCCATTCAGAGTTTCTTCAAAAATAAATGATCCAATTAAACGGTTGTCTAAATCAGAAAAATAAATGTTTTATCTAATTGTGAGACGTAAATTAAAGGTGCATTTAAATTACCTATGTCGCCGTCTTTTCTAAATTATGTAGATTTTCTGTATCCCAGAAGTGATAATTGTGCCTATTAAAAATTCCACAATTTGTATACCGGGTTTCGTCTGTCCAGAGAACCTATGGATTGGAAATTGGGTATCTATTGACATTTAGTAATAAACCACTGACTAAAGGTAATTCGTCTATTGAAATCATTCCCCTGAAGACCCTGGAAAATACGTGGTTTATATGGATAAAAACGGTGTTTTTTAAAGACCTATGCACAGATGACTTAGAAATTGTTGTCTGTTCTTCCACTTTTCTAACCGATGTTGTGGGATCATCTCTAACGTTTTCCATTATAATCGCCTCTCTTGCTTTATTATTTTTGTATAAGTTTTGGGATTTGGTTTACAAAAGATCCATAGGCTAACAAGTTCGTAACTAAGAATCTAAAAATGTCTTTTGGTTAGGTTGTTGCTCGCTTAGAAAATTGTTCTTTGTATGCAAGTGCTGCAGCTTCTGTATTTCTGTTAGATTTAAAATAAATTTCTAGCATATCCACTTTTATCATTGGAATAATTAAAAGCCATATTGCAAATACTTAAAATAATCAAAACTTAAATTTTTGTTGAAGGCGTTTCTAAACGAAGAAATAAGATGCACGCTAATTTTGACATTTACATTATTTAAATTATAAGATGCGTATCATTTGTTTTTATGAAACGGAGCAGCCATTACGCAGTCTAGTCTAAGCCTACTATCAAATAAACAAAAATTATCGTTTTAGAGCTTAAGCAATCTGAAAACCTAGACTTGTGATACATGAATAAAAAGCTCTCGAAGAGCTCTTTTTAAAAATGTAAAAATCAATATGGCGTCCGTATGAAAAATCCAAAGTTTGGGTAAATATCTCAAAAACAAATAATGTTAGAAAAATACTTTTACCTAAATTAAATTCTTCTTAAAAATGTAGTTACCTAATGATGTAAGTAATCTTAAAACCGTAAAATTGGTAGTTTGCGGAAAGGCAGCTAGAGGCAAAAGTTAAAATTGCACCATTTTGGCTTTCTTAATTATCTCAAAAACCATAAAAAGATAAATAAAATCTGAAAGCCAGACTTAATTTTGCAATTAAATTAATCTTAAACTTTCTTAATTTAATCACACTGTAGCTCTAATGGTTTCCGAGGTTACCCATACATACGTAGGCCCCAATTTGGGGCACACTGTACATGAAATCTAACAAACTCAAGCATTTGGGGTATTTTAAAGAACTTTTAATTTGCAGCAATTATTCAAAATTGATAAATCAGGTAAACCATGGGCATTTTTCGCTGTCTAACTCTTTTATATAGAGGCCATATAGACTATAGACCACCCATCTAATTAGTCCCGTCATTTCAGAGTTATGCTATACTTTATCGATTTTTCTGTATACAGAAAGTGTCCCAACTCTATTTATACACGAAATATTTTTAGTTACTTGAGTCCTGTGCAAGATATAAAAAGAAACTTAAGCTAAAAAATATTTGATTAGACACACTAATTATATTGACGAGTATATGCAGATTCGCTAACTGGAAACTTGGGTCTGGGTTTTTAAGGAGCAGTGGGATTAAAACCATTTATTGTATACTAACCGACGCGTCACGCATTGGCACGCAAACCCAGGCCGCCCGCGTGGCGGCAAACATTCTACCGCTGAACCACCGCACCGTTTACTTATGGAAGTCGTTCAGAGCCAGTAATATATATTTTCGCTGACTTGACATACATGTGTTATTATTTTTTTCTGAACTTTTGTATAATCATAATAAAGCATAGCCTATACCACTCCTGAATAGTGTAGCTTTCTGATTGTGAAAAAGAATTTTCATGATCGGTCTCCAGTATTTCCGAAGATTAGCGGCTACAAACAAACAAAGTTACAAACTTTACCTCTTCATAATATTAAATATAGATTGAAGCAGGACAGAAAATTTCGGGATAATTGGGATATTATCCACTTTTCCTCGAATTCCAAAGATAACAAGTACGGGGCGTGCCCCTAGTTTGTGAAACTCACCACACGCGAAGTTTAACTTATCTCCCGAAGAGAACATCCTTACTCTCTTTCAAATTGCCTTCTTTTAAGTGAATGTAACCAATAAAAAAGGCAAAGAGAGAAAGAAGAGAAATTTTACACCATTTCTTCTTTATCACCTGAAAATGTGTTCCTCTATACTTTCAAAAATTTTCCGATGCCTTATTATTGTATATAGCTTAATCCTTGGTGACTCTTTCAAATTTTTGCTTATTTGTATGGTACTTTTAATGAATATTGTTATTTTTAATTTCATGATACTAAAAACAATATTTAGTACAAAAATGTATTAAATATCACTCAAAAGCAAAAAAATAACTATTTTAGTCATGTCCTTATCATATTTTACTCAAAGTATAACAATTTTTAAAAATATATATTTTTGAACTAGCAATTGAAAGACTTAATGAAGAAGACCCTTATACTTTGTGGGACGCATGTTTGTGTCGTTTTTTTATCTCGCATCCCATATGTAGTATTCTTCTCTCTTTAAAGGTGGTAGACAATGTTATGTTTTCAATAATACTACTTTCTTGGACTTCCCTTGTTTTTATTTTTTTAATGATTCACGATGTTTCGGATGGCATCTATCTCCATCCGTTTTCAAGTGATAACTAAAACTACTCGTAAGAAACTACGATGCGTTATTCACCAAAGCAGGACAGGTTTTTCACGTTTAAGCAACGGCTGTCAGATGTTTGTTATGTCGATGCTAGGCTTACTAAATATATTTTTATTGTTTAATATCACAGCAGCTTCTTTAAATTTCCTCCCTTTGTGTCCAGTAACTCTACCGACAAACTTTAAGGGGTGATTCTTCAACAAAACGGTGTGAAATAAATCGTTAACGAAACTAAAAGAAAACTTCATATGAATATATTTCCTAAACGTCCTACTTTTGGAACTACAGGGTGTTAATTTTTTTTTAATAAGCGATTTTTTTGAATACCTTTTTATACCAATTTTTGAGAGTACAAAAAAGAATTCACCAGTGTCGTCCATGAGGGCTTTACGATAATTTTTTTTTTTGCCTTTCCGTTTGGTTTAAGAATAAATGTCTCCAACTTTTCTTTTATTTGATGTGCAGTTTTCGCGTACATAGACACAAAACCCATTTCTTGGCATGTTCTATACCCAAAGGTAACGGGTGTCTAGAAATGCTTACCATCAATTTCATAAAAATTTTGTACAAATTAATTTAAATTTCAGCAGTTGTTTTTGGAAAAATGCACGGACACGTTACTCTTTATTTTTGGCTGCGGTTTTCTGATGGTAAATTTATGTATACAGGGTTGACCGAAGTAAGCCATAAACACCAACTTAACATTTATTTTAACGTAAATTTTGTAAAAAATCGATGGTGAATTTCTTGACAACTGTTAACTTACGTTATAGGAATGGTGCATAAAACATACTTAAAATTCGGTGCAAAGTTCCAAAATAAAATAAAAACTTGTTGTGTTCACTTAAACAAATGAAGTTCATGGTCGTAATTGTTTTTGGGCTACCCTGTATACATGATTTTTTTTTATCAGAAAAACCCCCAGTAATAAATAAAATTGACAGGTTTGAGCCTTTTTTCAAAAAACAAACCACTGAATTTTAAATTAATTCTTGGACTCCCTGTAACTCAGCAGTTTTAACAAAGGTTTGTTTAATTTATCTACATTCCAAAAAACATATGTGTTCATTATAAGTTACAATATGCGTTTATGGGTTTAAAAATTATTTATTTCATATACCTTAACTGAAGGCTTTTAACCACAGTTAATTTTACAGTTTTTATATTAAATTTAAAACTATGTTTTAATCTTATAAAAAGTCTAGAATAAATACGTGGTATAAGAGGCTGTGTGTATGGAAATTTAACTCTTGATAAATTACCTAATTAAGTAGGTAAATCATAAAGAAAATTTGGGTTTGGTAAGTGTAATTTTTATATTGTTTTTTTTTAACTTATCACAGGAGCGTGTGGGTTCCCGAAGATGCAGTTATTAATCCAAGAGCAATATGTGACATATTGGCACTATTGGCTCAACAAGGTGGTGCTAAATATATAGAAGAAACGACGGTATCAAATGTATTGACCAAAAATTCGTCGGTTTATGCAGTTGAAACCAGTAAAGGTAATTTAGAATTTATAGAATGTTTACAATATTTCAAACATAATTACTTTTTGGGAAACAGGACAAAATGCCCATTATTGTGGTACAAAGGTGTTGAAAATACCGAGGAAAATTACTTATTTTGATTTTGGCTTAAGAAAAAACTATTCAGAAGAGTAGTGTGCTAACTTATAATGGACATTTTTTCACTTAAAAATATACATTGACCACTGAATCATTAGCGTTAGCACACTTTTATATTAATATATAAAAATCAACTATACACATCGTGCTCGCTCGATGCGTTCAATTCAGTTTCTGTAAGTTGACCTTAGTAGAGGTAGGTTAACTGCATGAAAACATCTTTCCGATAAGATGACGTATCGATCTCGCTTTGTCGTTGCTTTAGACCCTCTTCTTTCCACGCATTCCGCAAAAATTGCCCATGAAGGTTTGAAAGTGTCGCGACGTGTTTAAAAATATACACTACACTTTACAGTGAAGAAATTATAGTCTCTACGAAAATGGATTACTTTTTTTTCTAATTGCCAATTTTATTTAGAGATGTTATAGATTTGGTCTCTATTTTTTTAATTAACACTTTTACAAGTTGAATTGTTTATTTTGTCACCTTGTCCGAAGAAGCGTTATATGAAGCAAACCTTTATTTCTTGATCAATCGTTTGGACTTTATACTAGGGAGCTTTTTTTTGCGACTTTTTTTCAACGCTCCATCCCGGGAACACCTAAAAAATACTGAGTGTTTGAGCCCCTAATATTAATAGTAGGTACTCGACCACAGCGATGCGAAAATTTTCGTTTAAAATATCACGGGATCTTTGATTTTTACGTCAGCGTTGACGTAGCATGGAATTTCCATTTTCGACATTTTATGGAAATTTAATGCAAATAAACTTCAACAAATAATATTTCAGAAAATATCAATGTTGGTAATTCGGTACCTAAGGACTTTTTTGTAGAACATTAATTAGTTAATTACATTTTGCAGAAAAAACGCAAATTTTACGATAAAATAAGGTTTGATTGGCCCGTACTTAGTGCCGGATCAAGGTATATTTTTACTGAAGCAAAGAGTAAATTTTGCGTGAAAATGTTTTGATCGTCCAAAAAATTAAAGACCAAAAAAGAAGAACTTCAGGTTTAAATTTCCGCTCCCTCTCCTTCACTTTGCTCCCATCCCCATGTATGTTTGGATTGAACCACTCTTCAACGATTCAAGCAGCACAGTTTTACGTTCTTTATTATCTCTTTAGACCTTAAATTTGCGCCCCTTCCGATCTAGCACTAAAGCAGTCGCTTCACGCTTGATCCGGCACTGTCCGTACTACGCAATTGGTGCCCATTGCGCTTTCGCGGCAATGGGCTTATATTGTCCACACATACGGTGTTTTTCCGTTGAACGGCAGTATTGTAAATGAAAAATCTTTAAACGCTGTGGTCGAGTACTTAATATTGATATTAAGGGCTCACATTTTCAGGTTTTTTGGAGTTGTTTTCAATAAAGTTTCGGGATGAGAGCGAATAAAAATAGTCGCAAAAAGCATCCTAGTTTATACATTAAAACAAAAATATGACATAGGGTGATAGGTCAGGTAAACGAGATATATTTTCTATTTAGGTACTATACATTGTGAATATTTTGTGAATTGTGCTGGAATGTGGGCTAGAGAACTGGGACTCCAATGTACGCAAAGTCCGGATACCAGCTTACCTGCGGACGCACTTATGCTACTACAGGTAAGAATTAAATAACCATAGATAGTAGATAAAATACTTTCACTTGGGACATGTGTATGGCTTATTATCACTGATCTCGATGGATTGCCAATATTATTACCTGCGCGAAACAAAAGTTACTTTTCATGTGCGCTTGGATACTACTCATCCTGCGGTTTGCGCGCAGGGCGCCAAACAGACTATCCGCATTATCGGAAAAATTTACGACGCCTTGTCTGGGTTTCCTGTTTAGAAGTACGGTAGCTAATGACCGTCACGGTTAGACCGCGGACGGGGGCACGGTAGTGCCGGCGTTTGTATTCTGCCATGGCTTTTAAGTGTGCATGTTCGTCAACCCCCGATTTGTTTAATGCGCGAGGTCGTAAAAATCCGAAAAATGCTTCTTACCACTGCGGATCTTAATGTGGGTTATCTATGCTTATTATACTTATTTGGCTGGAATTTTTAAGAATGCTCTAAACAACTTCCTTTGTTGCTGTGCTTAATGAATGAATTTTTTCCTAAAGTCATTTTGGGAAATAAAAACTATGCTCCCTTTTTTGCGCATGTTGAAAAGGATATGACAGTAAGTTAAAGCAGTACCAACATAACAAAGTAGTTGGATGGAAAATGCATCTGGTTTGTTTTAAAAACGGAGCATAGTATATTAGTCTTATAAAAATCCTGAAACATGTTAATTTGTATTTTTTAAGGAGACACATTTTTGTGTCAAAATTTACTTCTTCAATGTGATTTTCTCCTCCACCAACACAGACATCAAAAAGGTTTAAATGGGAAAGGGGGTTAATGATACATCATCTCAAAGGGTTCTCTCTAAAGCTTACCTTTCTAATTCAGTTCAGTAGTTTCCGAGAAAATTCACCCTAAATACCGTCCCTAGCCCATGTCCAACCCCTATATATATGTTTTTTAAATATTAATATGGATTTGATACGTTTGTATGTCACATACGAGTAAATGTTGTTGTTTCACAAATTTAGTTGTTTTCTATTAATTTCGGTTGAGCAGGAAACAACCTCAACTTTTTATTTCAGAATGCCATTTCGAGTAGCAATGACACTGCATCTGCTACTTTTTATGATCTTATCTCTAAATAGTTATTTATTTTTAATCCAAAGTTCCATGAATGCAATAAAACGGTCAATTTTGGACCAAGGAGTGACAGAAAAATACGTAGTGACAACTATTTTTTCTTGACTTTTGGTCCTAAATTTGTCGTTTAATCGCATTACATGGCATCTTAAATTAAAAATAAAAATGCTTAGATTAGAAGTCAAAAAAGTGCCAAATGCAGTGTTCATGTACTCTGAATGTTATTTTTTCTTCAAATTAGTAAAAAATACCAGGTGACATATTTAAAATAAAAAAGTTAATGTGGTTTTCGGCTAAACCGGAAGTGGATCGAAACAACCGAATCTCGTAAAACAATGCACCTTTACATATGTGACAAATTTACAAACCAAATTTTATTTTGATACTTTAAACTTAAGTGGAGTATTTGACGTGTTTCAGAAGTTTTTTTATAAGTGTACAAATTACAGAATTATATGAGGTGGCTTGTTTTAATTGAAATTTACTATAAAATGTATATTTAGGTAATAGTTTATACCATAAACAACAACACTAAAATGAACATTTGTCAAATTACTAAAGTGTATCTTTAATCTAGGAGTATTAGCACAGGGAATAGATGAATCTCTCCCCATAGTAAGAGATTTTGATAGTCACACTTACGCAAGGGAATATAACGGAGGTTTAATGGTTGGTTGGTTTGAACAGGAAGCCAAAGCAGCATTCGAAAAAGGAAGAGTTCCAAAGGAATGGGAAAAACATATTAAGCCAGACCATAATCACTTTCGTAAGTTTTTGCTTTTTTTGCACATAATAGAAGTTGTATTGCAAACCCAAGACGGGTAGTACGAGACATAAAAATAAGAGCACAGATCCATATAAAACTTTTTGATAGGCTTTTTCTTACTTAGGTATTGTGACGTATAATTTTGTAATACATTAGGGGCCACTTTTACGTCACTGGACAAATGTACCATATGGAACTATCTTCTTGGGCCATGAGACCGGTGGACAAATCAAAACTAACTTTTGCATTTTTAAAAACTAACAACTTATTTGACTAAATAAATTTAGTACTGGCATACCCGTATAAGTAGATACCGGTTTATATGCATTTGTAAATTTACATATGCATTTTATATTTTTGCCATTTTCATGAGTAATAGCATATAAATATAGTTATGATGGTATAATCCCGATACATTTTCAATATTTTTGGAGTGCCGGGGTTGACCGTGGGAAGAAAACATGAGTTAATAATGCTGTTTCATCAAGACCCTTCCCAAGCAGCAAAAACTTTCCATTGATCAATCCCCATATAAATAAAGCATGAGTCGCCACTATTTCTTGACCTTGCTGCGAATACACTGGGATACACTACCAAGTAATGGTAGTGTGCTTTACTTATATGGGGATTGCCCAGTGGAAAGTTTTTGCTGTTTGGGTTATTTTTGCTCTTTAACTTTTTGGTGTTATTTTTTTGGCAGTGAAGAAACTTTCCCCGGTAACAAATGTATAAATTCAACTGGAATTGGTGAAGTGTAAAGTTTTCTCAAACCTATCATTAATGTTTATATTCACCATTTTATGTATATTTTTAAGATTTTTATGTTGCATGTAATCCGGTCCCTAGATATAAGCCTAATGAGGACTAGGCGTAAGAGCGGGAGTTTTCTGTGTGTCTCCCTTATGGGAAACTTGGAAACCATAAGAGATATTAAAAATCTGATACCCCATCCTCGAGCTCTTTTTGGAGAAAACATTTATGGTAAAAACAGATCATCGCTATCGCGAAGCGTTTCAGAGATACAGGGTGATTCTCGATTTTTCACTTTTTGAAAAGGCCCTGTAGCTTTGTTGTTATTACAGATACGAGAAAACTAATTGCACATTATAAAGACACTTTTTTCCGTAGAATCCAGTGGCGTAGCCAAAAATTTTTTGAGCTGTCATTTTTGACATATGACCCAAACATGTTTTTTTTATTAGGGACACCCTATAAATGATTAGGTAATTAAATTGCTTGTTTTTTCTGATTAAAATAATATATCATAGTAGGTGGTTTAATAAATTTTTTACGTCAAATATTGGAAAAATTATGATTTTAAAGACGCATTTTTTATTTTAAAATTTAAAAATTTCCTACCACTTTATTTATAAATATATAAGTATGAAATTTTGGTAAATAATATATATGATGTAGAAGATTATTAATACGCATAATAAAATGATACACGGTGTCTCAAAAATTAAAATATTTTTTTTATTTTAAAATTTAAAAATTTCCTACAATTTTATTTATGAAAATAAAGGGATGAAATTTTGGTATTTGATAAATGTGATGGTGAGAAATATTATTATATATAAAAAAATGATACAGGGTGTCTCAAAAAATTAAAATGATTTTTTTATTTTTAACTTTAAAAATTTCCTACAATTTTATTTATGAATATATAAGGATGAAATTATGGTGGATAATATATATGATAAGGAAGAATATTATTATATATATATATATATATATATATATATATATATATATATATATATATATATATATATATATATATATATATATATATATATAATGATACAGTGTGTCCCAAAAATTAAAAATAATTATTTTTATGTTTAAATTTAAAAATTCATAGCGTCCTTATTTATGAATTTGAAGCAAAAAATTTTGGTACTGTATTAGTATGATAATGTTGTATAAAAAATAAAAATCAAAGTTATACAGGGTGTGTCAAAAATTTTTCGATTTTTTTTGGACTTTAAATTTTTTTTTTTGTTTTTTTTTGCTCTATTGGTAAAGTTGACATGGAGAATTCATAAAAAATAAAAAAATAAAAATCAAAAATTAAAAAAAACTTGATAAATTTTTAAGTTTAATTAATATAACTTGTTTATTATTGTTGTTGTAAACTAATTTTTGTTTTTTTTTTCTACGGAAATGTCTCCTGAGCTAAGGGATGACAGATTCCTTTTAAAACAAAAATATAAAACAATTTAAAAAACAGATAGAAGCCGCAATGCGTCTTTAAAATCATAATTTTTCCAATATTTGACGTAAAAAATTTATTAAACCACCTACTATGATATATTATTTTAATCAGAAAAAAACAAGCAATTTAATTACCTAATCATTTATAGGGTGTCCCTAATAAAAAAAAACATGTTTGGGTCATATGTCAAAAATGACAGCTCAAAAAATTTTTTGGCTACGCCACTGGATTCTACGGAAAAAAGTGTCTGTATAATGTGCAATTAGTTTTCTCGTATCTGTAATAACAACAAAGCTACAGGACCTTTTCAAAAAGTGAAAAAATCGAGAATCACCCTGTATCTCTGAAACGCTTCGCGATAGCGATGATCTGTTTTTACCATAAATGTTTTCTCCAAAAGAGCTCGAGGATGGGGTATCGGATTTTTAATATCTCTTATGGTTTCCAAGTTTCCCATAAGGGACAACCAAAATGGGACACCCTGTACAGTTGTAAATGAGTTTCATATTACATTAATAAAAAAAAATTAACGCAGATAAGATAAACTTTAAAAACTAAACCAAAATTACCTGAACGTAAAAAGTAGTTTTCTCATATGATTTTAAAATAACTTCAGTTTTTGTTGCTTTGTTTCATATTTTCTAAAATTATTAACTAACCAGAAAAAACAAGTATGAAATACATTGGAGTCTCATCTGTCAAAATAAACCAATAGGATGCCCTTAATTTAACATTTTGAAAACTTCGAATACTCAGCGGCAAAGCGGCTGAGCTATCATAAACGAGTCCATTGTCGTCTATCATTTACTATGTTTTATGTTCCTTTATATTAACAAATTCGGTAGATTCGAGCGCTAAAATGGTAGTTCGGTAGATTAAGGTGGAAAACGGTAGATTTACCTTAAAAAACGGTAAATCTGGTAACATGTTTAAAGATGGTTATAACCAGTCCTTAGGTGGATTAAAATTAATCCGATTTTATGTTTGGCAATTGTTAGGTTGTCATAGTATTATGTATGTAATTTTTACAATTATTATTATAGTGTAATTTTTTATATATTTTATTATCGTATTATCGCTATATTTTTTACCGATTTTTGTAAAAAAGTGCTACATTTTAAAGAACCGAAGATGTGTAACTGCAAAAATATTAACTATGTTACTTATTAGTTAAATTAATAATTATCTTCATATTAGGTCCACTTTGGGAAAACGCTGTTAATCGGTTTCCCATTCTAAAAGTTGTCATGATCCAGAATTGGTAAATTCTCCAGACAATTTTACTCCAGATGGGAGATGGATACTAGGGGAAGCACCAGAGGTCAAAAATTATTTTGTTGCCTGTGGGATGAATGGGAATTCTTTACAGGTAAATAGATTAAACGTTAAAAAAGTGGTATATGTAATTTGTTTTACTTACTAAAATATTTTATAAATAGTTATTTATTTTACGTTATAATCTAAGTTTTTGTTTAATAAAGGAAAAGTTCTGTTAGTACTTGAAAAAAGTTACAAAAGGAACTAATGAGGAACAGGGCCGTATTAACTGTTTGAGGCGCCCTAGGCCAGAATTCGGAGCACCTATTTTCCACCAAAACCAACAAAAAAATTTCTGAAGAGCAAAAAAATGTCCTTACCGCCTATTTTGAGTACCAAGCGCCTTACCTCACCACCCGAAATAAAATTGATGACCAAAAAAAAGGTCATAACCTCCTTTTCGCGCATATTTCATTCCAAAGCACCTTATTCACAGAGAAATTAGTCACCAAGAATTCCCACCCCACCTAAACTTTCTTAAAAACTCTCCTGTCTAGCGTCTATTACTTCCCTGTCTGGCGCCTATTTTTTCATGGCGCCCTAGGCTGTAGCCTATTCAGCCTAATGGTTAATACGGCACTGATGAGAAATTAAAGGGCAAGACTTGGGTCACCGGTCATTTTCAAGAAATTGGTATTTTTGCGACACTGGTCAATAATTTGCTTTTTTAACAACCCCCCAATTTTGAGTTAGTTCCATTCCTCTTAAATAATGTGTTTACGATCAAACATGGAAACTTTTAAGATCGGCTAGGTATATAAGGGGTCGTCCAGTCCATAAATTACGTGTGGCATTTAGGGGGAAGGGGGTCCAGTTGAATCTCACCGGGGGGTCTGTGCAAATATTACGTAATTTCTTCTACAGGAAACATTCCACGAAATTTGGGCAGGTGTAGATCGAGCCCTTTTTTTGCTCTTCAAAATTATTTTAACGCCAAAATAAAAATTCCTGTTAAAAAATGGTGCCTTTTTACATATGGGAGACGGGGAAGGGGAGTTGAAGCAAATCTCACCAGGGGGAAAGTCGAAAAATTGAAAAAACACCTTACGTAATTTATGGACCTGTATTTATTTCTTTACTAACGGGCGTTTTGCCCAATACAAAGAGATATTTACAGGAAAATATACTTTAATAAAAAAATAATAACTTAGTAGCTGAAGGTAATTGTAGCCCTTATATTTTCTCTAACTTTTCACTTTAACCTTGCTAATGTCTATTTTGTAATTTTATTTGTTGTTTTAGGGTGCTGGTGGGATTGGCAAAGCAGTAGCCGACTGGATAATCGAAGGAGAGCCAAAGCAGGACTTGCTTCCATTTATTTTGCAGCGGTTTTTAACTGTTCACAATGGACGACACTATTTGCGACAAAGGATTAAAGAAATTGTGGGAAGGTAAAGTATAAAGTTATAAATTGTTATCTAGAAGTTAGTTTTTTAATTTCTCTCCGATAATACAGTGAACAGAGTCTTTGACCTCTCCAGAAGGCCCACGTTCGATCCCAGACATTTTTAGGTAGTAGTTATTTGAAAATAACGTCGGTGGTGGCACTACAGCGTTGTCTAAAAAGGGCCGTGTAATGCAAAAACTGCATCAATAATACTACTTTCTTGGACTTCCATTTCACAGCCACACAAAAGAAGTTGCTTCTCCGAAAGACAGACCATGGTATCTTTATGTTTTTGGGGTCGCTGAATCCGAATCTGTGGTCGGTCTGACCCTATCAGGTCATGGTCAAGGTCCTTTCAAGGTCAACCATCAAAGTTAGACCAACATCGTGGTATCTTTATGTTGTTAAAATCCAAAGTCAAATTGGCCTTTTGACCCCTTAGGTCGAGGTCAAGGTTGTATCAAAGTCAAATTAACAAAATTTGTCGAAAAACAGACCACAATCCATTATGTTTTCGGGGTCGCTGAATCCGAATCCGTGGTCAAATTGACCCTATCAGGTTGATATTAAGGTCAAATCATCAGAAGTTATCGAAAACAGACTAAAATCATATCTTGAGGTTTTTTGGGTCGCCGACCTTATAAGACCTTGACTATGACCTAATGGGGTCAAACTGACTCCGGATTCGAATTCAGCGACTATGAAACATGAAGATACCAAAATATTTGAAATCAACCAACTTTTAGTCATCTCCACATAATGTATTGTGTTTCACACCACAAATTGTGTGTATGCGAACATGTTTCGACTGCTTAGGCAGTAACCATCAGCGGCAAAAACTTATAAGATAAAAAAACATTAAAACATTTAAGTATCATGTACATACACACGTAACTACACAAAGAAAATTTAATAATTTTCTTTGTGTAGTTCTGGTATTGTACAAAGTTATTATTTATATTTTGACACTTACAACGACAACTAAAAAGGGTTAAAAAAACTTGAATAAAAGTTCTATGTTTTTTATTTGTTCATTATCTTTTGACCCTAACAAAAGAAACATATAAACATCAGAATGTTAAAAAAATTACTTTTAATTTCAAATAAAATACCCCGTATATTGGTTCACCATTGTAGTAATGTAGATATAAATATAAATTAAAAAATATTTGTATGGTCATATTTGCAGAACTATTAAAGATAGATATATCTAATGAGAGAAATGAACAAAGATCCTATAGGTAAACTAAATTTAATATATTCTCTCTTAATTTTGATACTCTATTATGGATGTAGTCATAGTCTAAAAATTATTTATTTAAATTCAGCGCTAAAAAATACAACTATTGGGACACTTATCTCATTTTTGTAATGAATAAAATAAATGTAGATAGTACACTTTAAAGCCCCAAAATATACTATTTTTTAAAGCTCATTGAAAGCTTTTAAAAAAGACTTTTAAAAGTTAGCTTAATCATTTTGTCTTACTTATTGATCTTAATTTGTTTATTTTGTTTTGCTCAAAAGATATTAGTTCTCGTTTTCGAGATATTGGCAATTCGTCAAAATCGTCCTCTTGGATTAGATTTTTAATTGGCACACCCAAAATAATCAATATTTTTAGATTTTTATTTCAGTTTTGCAGCATTAAATTGCTGTTTCATTGATCAAAGACCAACATTAAACTAAAATTGAAAAATATACGAAGTGTTCACAGAACTATAACTGCTACTTTTTATTTTTAATATTTCGTAAAAAAGTTATTCTTCAGAAAAAAATGCTTTATCTGAAATAGCAGAAGCATTAATAGGATAAAGAGTGTGATTCCAAATTGTGAAAATGTAATTAAAGTAGCAATATCTCGAAAACCATCAATTGTTTACTGAGGTCATTTTATAGTTTTCTGTATGCTTATGGGCTGTTTAATGGGATTTTTAGTATTATCGCTGACTTTCCGGAAACCCTGTATATTAAATGTATTTCCACCCTTTTTTTTGTGATGCATTACTTTATTACAAAATTAAAATAAATACATTTTTATTTAAACATTTTAAATTTTAGGCATTATTCGATATTATATCCCTTTCAATGTGAATATAAGTATGCAAGAGAACTAAGATGTTCTCCTTTGTACAGTGTGTTACAAACAAGAGGAGCTGTATTCGGCATCAAAATGGCTTATGAAAGAGCTCTGTATTTCGATTCCACTTACCAAAGTACGTAATGTGGTATTACATAGTAAGTATAAATGTTTTGCTTTTAAACTGTTTTATTTTTAATCTTTGAAATTGTCGATGTTTTCATAATTTAAAAATAATATTTTTTTAGAGGGTCAAACAAAACTTCAAATGCCCGAGGGAACATTTTTCAAACCAAAGTTTTTTGATTTTATGAAAGAAGAATATCTTGCCTGTATTGAAGGCGTGGGTATTATTGATATGTCATCCTTTTCAAAGGTGGAAATTAAGGTAAAGTAAGTAAAAACTAGTGTGCTATTTTCAGATAATAAAGTATTGTGTTTTTATGCATTATATTATTTTTGGATTTAGTCACCTGGAAATGAAGCCGTTCAGTACTTACAAAAAATATGTTCAAATGATGTTGATGTTCCTATCGGAACCGTAGTCCATACTGGTATGCAAAATGTTAGAGGTGGCTATGAAAATGATTGCATGCTCGTCAGGCAGTCAGCAAACAGGTAAAATGTCTTAATAAAATAAATTAATTAGTTGCTTTTGTTAAGCACCATAATTCTTTTGGCGCAAAAAAAGTTTTAAACTTTGTCCTATTTTAGGCAATATGTGAATAAAAAATAATAATAAAAAAATTCATGCATGTTTTCAGTTGTATTCAAAAATTTATAAAAGCTCCGTCGACACGTTTTTAGGATATTTGGCGTATGTATGAGCACCCTTAAATATAATTTTAAAATTAGTTATTTATAAAACATTCAGTGCATTCTTATTAAAACTGGTTAAATCCCACATAATTCCGTGATTTGAGTATAGGCTTGCAAAAAATCCCTAAACACGTCTATTTTTATTTTTATCAAAATTTACTTGTTGATGGTTATCTCAACGTCAAAAATTTTAAAATATAATCTTACAAAACTTATTCCATCTCACACCCGTTTTATGGAGATTTTTCTTAGAAGCTACTAAACCGATTTTGAAAAACTAAAAACTGTTTATAAGAGAAACCCTTTAAGAAGAGGTATTACTTGACCTTGACCCCCTTTCCCATTTAATCTTTTTGACGTTTCTGTGGGTGTGGGATAATATTAATTGGATTGCATTATATTTGCATATGAGCTGTGTGCAAGACTCAAAAAGTGGTGGTGTTATTTATCTACGAACCCATACTATTAGCATGCTTTGTATACGATAAAAAAACGAATAGCAAAGAAAAATTACTTATAATTTGATCAAGATGTTACTTAAATGAATAAATATTAAAACTTAAATAATTGTGCATATTCAGTAAAAAAATAATAATAATAAAAATAATGCAATTATTGCTTACTTCATTTAGACCTCAACAGCACTTCAGTGCTTAGGCCAAGGCCTATATGGGCTGTTAGAAAAACAAATACATATACATCAAAATATGTTCCAAATGCCAAAAGCATAATTGTTGTGATGTTTTTAGTTATTTTATGGTATCTCCCACAAGCCAACAAACTCGTGTATATGAATGGATGAAGAGGAATTTACCGTCCAAGACCACAGTCGATCTTAATGACGTAACCTCAATGTATACAGTATTAAATGTGGTTGGGCCTAAATCTACAGAACTTCTTAGTGAATTATCTAACAGTGATCTTAAAGTGGCGCCATATTCTTATATGAAGGTTAACGTCGGGTATGCTTCCGATGTAATGGTCATGTCTTTCACCCATACTGGAGAACCAGGTTATTGCTTGTATATTCCGTCTGAATATGCATTACATGTATATTACAAACTGATGACAGTAAGTAAGCGAAATAAGTATTTTTAAAATTGTTTCATAAAATAAATTAGAGAAAAGTTTTTTTGCATATAAAGCTTTTAAGTTTTTTAGCAAAAAATTATCGTAGTATAGGCTTGGGCGCTGGTTTGCTGGAATTACTGCCCATACAAAGTAATCCCAGCCTTAACCAAAAGTTTACCATTGTTTTTTATGTATCTACAGGGTGTCCTTCTGGGAACTGCTGCGATCGATTTATCAAAAAGTAGGAATTGAAAAAGTTTGAAAATTTGGGAACGTTATAAACAGTGGGGGGCATACAATATACAATTAAAATATTTTGCAGATTTTATGTATGGTGTTCTATACATATTCAACTGTTTTTGACTTATTTCAAATTTTATGTCAAAAATGACGTTTGCAAGCCATTACACAACCATCAATTTGTTTCTAAACAAAAGCCTTTAATATGTATGGGGATTGGGTTACTCGTAGAGAAAGAACTACTTTAGTAAACTGTATTGATATTTTATCAATAAATAAATTCAGAGTAGTCAAAAATAATTGTTAAAAATTACATCCACAAAAACCATAAAAGTTAAGTTTTTCAAATGTAAACCCCTATCTTTCATTACCTTATCCAATTAAGCATTAAAAATAAGGTAAGTTTATATAAGAATGTCTATTCCCAAAATTTATATATTTCAAAATATTTACAATTTAATATATATTAAGTCTTACAATGCTTTTAAGTATGGCTTAGTTTAGCATTTAGTTGGCCCTGACGGCGAAATGCGGCGTCATAGCCAACTACATCTTACCTACCCATACTTAAAAGCATTGTTAGAATCGTTGGTTAGAATAAATAAAGGAAGAGTGGAAATTCAAAACGTTCTAAGTTTTAAGTTCCTTTAGCTATTTAGTTTAGGAAAGGAAGAAAAAAACTATCTAAGTCAAATGTTAAGTTTGTTAACATTTTCATTCTTTAGGTAGGCAACATACCATGTTTAAAGGGGTTTGGCACTTGGAACGTTTTTAGGGCTATTGGTGATGGCACATAGAACATATTTAAAGAAATATCTCTAGTTGTAGATCCTTGAAAAAAATGGCACTTAGACGTTTGAAATTTCCACTCTTTAAATATGAAATGGTTAACATTTCGAAAACTATAAAATTTTGAAATAGATATCCTTGTACAAACTTATTTTTAATCCTTAATTGGATAAGGTAATAAAAGATAGGGGTTTACATTTGAAAAATTGACTTTTAAGGTTTTGGCGATATAATTTTTAACAATTATTTTTATTACTCTGTATTTATTGATTTTCAAAATATCAATACAGTCTATAGAAGTTTCTTTATGAGGAACCCAACCCCAATTCATATTAAAAGCTTTTGTTTAGAAAAAATTAATGGTTATTTAATGGCTTGCAATATTGCAAACGTCATTTTTGACATAAAATTTAAAATAAGTCAAATACGGTTGAACTTAGGTATAAAACACTATACATTAAATATGTTTAGAATTTTATGCAGAATCTAAAAATAAAATATATACATCGTGTTCATTTAAAAACTTACCATTCATGTTATCTGCGAAAAGAGACAGGTTTGAGAAAATCGCTAAAACACGTCAAGATATTTATTGACCCCTTAACCCCCAGAGCTACCACCCCAAAATTCTTAAATGAGAAGGGGTCGAGTAATACATAATTTGAAAGATCCTAACTACTTTATAACCCTAGGATATAAAGTAAATATTTTTACTTACTACAAAATGGCGGTACTTTAAAAACTACCCAAATACCTGATTGGGATGGCCGTATTTCGAAACTAATAAGGTTAGATGTACTTAATGTGGTATTTTCTTAAAGATTCTTTAAAAATCTTTTAATGGTGATACCAGTGATAATATGCAGGGTAGCATAAAAGTGTATTTTAATGAAGCACCACATATTATATTACCAATAAAAATACTTTTAAAAGAGCTTTATTAGTTTCGGAAATATGGCCATCTCAATCAGGTATTTGTGTAAATATATTGACTTCATATTCTAGGGTTATAGAGTATTCGTCAAGAGCTTTAAAATGTATCACTCGACCCCCTTCTCTTTTAACAATTTTGGGGTGGTGGCCCTGGTGGTTAAGGGGTTGCAGGGGCGCCGTTTAATTTTTTGTAAAAAACGTTCCCCCTCAATAAATATCTTGACGTATTTCGGCGATTTTCTCAAATTTGTCTCTTTTCGCAGATAACTTGAGTGGTGGGTTTTGAAATGAACACCTTGTATATAGGGTGTTCCTTTTAAAATAAGAAAGTTGAATGAACTTCCGGTGTAACAGGAGGTGGTGAAACTGTCAAAATATTTTAGTTGTATGTCCTCCACTGACTTTATAATCGATCGCAGCAGTTCCCGGTGGGACACCCTCTATAGTGAAACTTACAATGGAGGGAACTAGTTCCAAAGCGTACAATCTCCATCTATCTTATTTAAAACCAAAATGGAATAAATATCCCAATAGTTGTATATTTCAGGGATGAATTTAAATAAATCATTTTTAGGCCATGATTACATCATAGCAGAGTATTTAAGCTTAAAAAGAATGGAGTATTTAAACTTAAAAAATAATTCATTATATTTAAGATATTTGTTCATCTATACTTATATTATAAAGAGGTAAAGTTTGTAACTTTGTTTGTTTGTAGCCGCTAATCTTCGAAAATACTGAACCGAGCATGAAAAAAGCTACACTATTTAGGAGTTTTATAGCTATATTTTATTATGATTAAACAAAAAGTTTAAAGAAAAATATTGGCATATGTATGTCAAGTCAGCGGAAATATGTAATATGGCTCTAAAAGAATTTCATAACTAAACGGTGCGGTGGTACAGTGGTAGAATGCTCGCCTGCCTGGTTCGATTCCCGCCAATGCATATTTTTATTTTTTTTTTCTATTAAAAAAAAATAGCGTGACGGGTCGGCTAGTTTTTTATAAAATATAATATTAAAGATTGTACACTTGGGAACTAGCCCCTTCAATTCTTTGGTAATAGTGATACATAAATGAATTTTTAAATATGCTGCCTCTTAATATATTTTTTTACATTTTATTTCCTGTGAAATTCAAAAAATCAACAATTTCAGATAGTACACTTGAAACATTACTCCATTAAAGTGTTTTTATTTTCCTCAGCGTTTAAAACATATTTATATTTTTAATTTTTAATCCAAAAATTACGAAGTTATGTCTTTTAAAACCTGTTTTTTTTCCTTTTTTATCACTTAAAAATGTTATAGTTAAGATAAAGATAAGATTCTTGTTCTGGCTTACAAAAGGTGGTTTTTATATTTTAGGTGGGTAGAGATTATGGTGTTAGGGATGTAGGAGTACTAACTCAGAGATTTATGCGACTTGAAAGGTTTATTCCATTTTGGGCGGAAGAACTTAACAGTTTTACTACACCGTTTGAGGCTGGAAATGAATGGAGCGTTAGATTGGACAAGGTTAGCAACACACAATATTTTCAATAATGCCCATATAGAAAAAAACGTCTGTTTTTTACCTTTTTGATGTACCAAGAAGGTGCAGATAGATACTTAAGCTTTTTAGACTTTTTATTTAAAAGACTTTTGTTGTGAAAAATAATAAACTTGGAAACTGTTAGATAAAGACTTTGATCGGCTAAAATTAAATAATTTCGATAGAATATGAAAAGTACTTTTGTTTCAACTACAAACGTTTAGGTAAAGTAAAGTTAATAAACTAGTGGTTTTTTATTAAATTTATTAAGAATTTTTGATAAAAATAAAAAATAACTAGAAAATAAATCTTGACCGAGCTAGTCGGATTTATGTATACCTTATTTACTTTCAGAGTAGCATGGCTCTTTTTTACAAGGCTGCCATAAAAATTTTTATTATGTTTTATTGAATTAATTGATTTGTGTATTTTTTTGAACATACACATTTTTTTTCACATAAAATTACTTTTATAATAATAAAGTTAATTATATTTTAGAAAGAAGATTTTATTGGTAAAGAAGCCTTGCTTCGACAAAAACACGCAGGAGTAAAAAAACAACTGGTATTTTTTCAGTTCAACGATATAGACCCTGAGGTGGACATTTGGCCATGGGGAGGCGAACCACTCTACAGAAATAATGAGTTTGTTGGAACAGTAACATCTGCAGGGTAAAAATATATTTTTTTAATATGCCTATAAGTAATATGGCTTGTACTTACTGTTTTTTAAGAAGTGTTGTTATACCTCAGTAACTAGGCGAAATAAAATTTTAAAAATTTGGTAACTTATTAAATGTGACACGATAAATTTACTGCGATGGGTAATTTAAGTTAAATAACGTTGGCAACGTTGCAATTCCAATTCAGCGCCCTTATATACTAACTATACTAACCAAAACTAATCAGAACTAACAGGATTCATATCGATACCGTAATTCGCAAATCAGCTAACTTTATATTCAAAAATTTTACAGCAGAGACAAAAATATTTTAGAAATAATATGAAAATAATTTAAAATAAGGTTTTTTTAACATTTATTAAGTAGATTAATATTTTTGGGGTTATTTTAAATAAAGACAACATATAAATTCTTTCAGGTTTATATTTTATAATAATCCGAGTAACCTTTTATTTTGAAGGAAAATGGAGTTAGCCGATTTGCGAATTACGGTATTGATATGAGGATTTATGAAACTTTTTGAACCCTTTTAGGGAAATATAAAATGTGTCATATTTTGCTTGCTATTAATATCGCATTTGTTAAATATGTTTTTATGATTTATAGGATAAATGCAATTAAAAAAAACCAATCTACATTTTGTGTAGGGTTTTAGTAGTTCTCATCTTGGATTTCACTAAAAATTCTGCAATAAAGCAAGACGTACAAAGTCGGTATTGTTTGTGTACAGTTCAAGTGTAAATAATCAAGAACTTAACTTTTTATCGTTGTTCTGAATGTGCTACTTACCGTTCTTTTCTAATATCTTACAACTAATAATATGTTTTACATTTAGCACTTTTCTTCTTCAGTAATATATCTAGATGCAGGAGTTGCATCTGATATACCTTATATAATTACTTATAATAGGAGGCCTAAATAAAATTTTAAACATTAGTTTTTGCCTATAGTGCGGGTTGACCTACCAAATTGGCTATCACCAACCGCTGCTGTCTTTAAGAGTGTCAAAAACATAAAATAATAAAAAAATAATAGTACTAGACAATTCTAACAGTAACAACAATTAATCATACCCTGACCTAAATTGGTTTGCCATAAGAATAAATTCAGTCTTTAAATAGTATTAATGTCTTTTTGTTTTATTTCAGATATGGTTTTTCAGCTAATAAACTTATATGCTTGGGATTTATTAAAAACCTGCTTCAGACACAAACAAGATAGTAACTAGTGACTACTTGCTTGCAAAAGACGCAGTTTATAAAGTCGATATTGCTGGACATAGGTTTAGTGCTACGCCATATTTACACGCCCCTTCAATTCCAAACGTTTACCAGGAAAAGAAAAATATCGACCCACAGCGATAAAATATAAAAGTGATATTTCTGGTTAATAACTTTAAAAAGTAGTTTTTTTTCTCCATGTGATTATTGCAATGAATGCCCTAAAACGACAATAACTGCCCGTTTAATTAGTTCATTATACATAATTAATAGAAAGAATCGTCCTACTTATCGCTAAATTCTACAGTGCATTCCCAGTAAAACAAGCCATCCCGTATAATTCCGTTATTTGTACGCTTATTAAGAGGATGCCGTAGCACGTTAAATTGAACAAAACGCGATTCGCTGCCGTTTTTAAAATATTTGTTTGGGAAAAAGTTGTTTATAGAAAAGTTTCGTAAAATGATCCAAAGATTATCGGAAAGTTGGTTATTTTTACGGTTTTGTAATTTTGGGAAATTTCATGTGTTAATTATAAACATCACCAAAAATCAATTAACTATCCGATAATCTTTGAATCATTTTAAGAAAATTTTCTATATACAACTTTTTTCCAAAACAAATATTTAAAAAAACGGCAGCGATTCGCGTTTTAGCTCAATTTAACGTGCTTCAAAACCTGAAACACGGCAATTTTTAAGGACACTTTTTTGCCAAAATTTACTTGTTCACGGTTATCTCCTCCCTTTCCAATACTTACGTTTAGAAGTTCATATGGAAAAGGCGGTCAAGTGAACCTACCTCCTCTTAAAGGCTTTCAAATTCTCTTCAACAGTTTTTTTGTTTCTGAGAAAAGTTAAAGATACTGGTTTTCATTAAAAATTAAAAAAGTTAAGTTCGTTTCCGGGTAAACCGGAAGTGATAGAAAACAACTTAATTCGTTAATCAACCCGGTATTTGGACTGACTTTTCTCAGAAACTAAAAACCGATTGTAAAAAAATATAGATTATTAGAGAATTTGAAAACCTTTAAGATGATGTATTTAAACATTTTGACATTTGTGTTGATAATGAGAGGAAATAGGCCTCAACAAGTAAATTTTGACAAAAATGTGTTTTTTTATAAGTGTGCAAATAACAAAATGATACACGGTGGCTCCTTTTAATTGGAATTGAAATGCACTTTACCCACATTCACTTGACAATGACAACACCACAAACTTTATGCGGGATGTACCAACTCTATCTACCTAATAAATAATCATGCTACAACATTAAATGTTATCAAATAAAGTCGTTTACAGGCTTGCAAAGAAACAGAGGCATAACTTAAATATAAAGTGTTTATTTTTATATATTGCGTTAAAAATTAAAAATTCATTAGTTCACATATTGGCATAAGGAGAAATGCTTTAAAACTATGTGTATTTACTGCCAATAATTTTCTAGAAATCAAGGTACCTTTTTCCCACTTATTAATGGACCCTGAAACAAAAGAGTTGTAACCACAGACCTATTAACCTTTACAAATAATATGTCGATGGTTATAACTATGACTTTCAATTATAAATGAGGGGTCTACTTTCAAAGTGTACAATCTCCACTTATACTTTTTAATACAAGAGTGAGATAAATGTCTCAAAAGCTGGACTTTTCTGCCCTGAATTTAAATAATTCACTTTTTATGTCATGACTGCATCCATGACAAAGGGTTTAAACATAATAAAAAATAAATTTTATTCAGTGTATATGGGGTGTTTTAGGAAGAAAAGTTCATATAAACATATGTCCTAAACCTCTTAACTTTTGAGATCTCTCTATCTTTTTAAATATCCTAACTATGTTTTTCCAATTTTGTTTTAATTTGGCAATGTTATTAGCGACGTTAAGGGGTAATTTATCACTAACTTAATTACATTTAATAAGTCCAGTGGCGTCTCGAGAGGCAACTGAAAGAATATTTCCAACGAAAAACCGTACGCCACTGACTGGTAAAGGTGTGTAAAATTTTTATGCTTTCTTTAGATTAAGCAAATAAAAATACTGCTTTTATGTCTCTTAATTTTTAAAATAAATTGCATATTTTTAGACCATAAAGGAAGCATTGCGGGATCTTTTTCTTTTAAAAATTCGGTTTTATAATTTAAAAATAATAAATACTTATTTAAATAAGGTCTCTATCCAGTATAACAGTTTTTATTAAAATAAGTGTTTTCTGATTTTTTTTTTTTTTTGAAAATTTTAACACCCTGTATCACAAAATTTAAGACGTTTAGGACATATATT